>VUQK01010243.1:0-11306 GCA_015106715.1 Bujurquina vittata | reverse complement strand
TCCAGCTGGTGACTAAAATCGGTCTGATCATCTCCCTGCTGTGTCTCACACTGTGCATCCTGACATTCAAGTTCTGCCGTTCCATACAAGGAACCCGCACCACCATCCACCTGCATCTCTGTATCTGCCTCTTCATGGCTGATCTTATCTTCCTGGCTGGCATTTCTCAAACCAAACCTGTGGTACGTTTGTAAAACAGACAAATGGTTACATGGTTTGCATTTCGTAAGAAGAATATGATATTTTACAAGTTTAGCACTTCTGCTGATTGTAGTAATTCTTGTCGATCTTAAAAATGTTGCGATTACTGCAGTTGATAGCTGAATTCTGTATTTGTTAGAAGCGTGCATGCTCACAACAACATCTTGTACCAGGTGTGGCCTGTACCTGTGAATATCGGTCAAACAACAGTTAAGATGTAATTTCTTCACAAGACACTTGTCTTTCTTGTGTACATGCTACAATGCAGAGTCTTCCTCTCTTTAACATTAGACCACTCCTGCAGAATTCAAGCTCAAACGCTGCTTCCTGCCACGCTAGAGCAGAATACCCTTGTGGGTTTTCTGAGGGAAAAAAATGTAGTTTGAAAAATTTTCTCAGGCAGATTGTTGGAGTATGCTTCGAATGGAGCAGAGAATCACAAAATGAGGGTAGTTTGTAGCAAAGAAAGCTCCAGAGTGAATCAAAACTGTACTAGGCCGGCCTCATTTGCCTGAACTAGAAACAAGGTTTGAGGGAATTTGTACTTTGATTGTTTAGTGGTAGTTAATGATATTAAATACACATTATACAGTAATTACTTTGTAATTACTTGAAACTAAATGTGCCTCTCAAATTCTGTGGGATAATTTTTGTTTGAAATAATGTTGGCTCCTGTTAGCTTATGCAATCACAATCAATTACACTTTTTTTGAAGAGGGTGGGTCACACAACCCCTGCTTTCTATAAAAAAGATAGAGGAAGGCTTTTTTAATCTTTTAATGCTGCTGTTTATTAATCTGATTAAGAACAGGATATGTTTTGATCAGATTGGGTTGTCACAGCAGCTAAAACACAGTAAAATCAGGCACATTTCTTATGAACCTGCAATGTTTAATGCTCCGTAATAATGTAACAAATGCTATAATAAGGAAAGAACAGAATAAGTATTGGTCAGGGCAGGGTGGCAGCTCAGAATATTACCAGAGAACACGTTACAGTAATGCAGATGCTAGCTGGCAAGTGTAAAATGCCCTTATATGTACATTTTAATGCTTCAAAAGTACAAAAATGAATATTCTCATTAGCAATTATATTGTTTTCAGTGCTCATATGGTATTAATAAACACTAATTTTAAACAGTGCTGCTCTTACAAAAGTATGAACAGACAACAGTTCAACCTTGTCAGAAGCATTTCTCTGCCCGCTCTGAGAGAGGATGTCCTTGAGCTGATAGATAACAAACTGTGGTAATTATGGCGAGTGGAATCACATACCTGATAATGCAGGCAAAGTAGCAGCCAGCTGGCTAACCTTAATTTTCAACTTTGCAAGAGAATATGCTAAAATGTTTATTTTTTTATCCTTATGCTTGTGTTGACGTTTATCTTTTAGTTTTTCATGCTAATTTATTGATCAGTGTTGGGATTCAACCCAAGAGATGCACTGAGGAAACATCCTCAGTTAACTCTTAACGGCAACAAAGATGCAAAACACTCAGTTGTGTTATCGTACAGCAACAACTGTCAGGAGTCTGTTTGTGGCTTCATATTAAAAATGGCTGGTGGGTCAGTTGCTTCTCCATTTGTACTGCAAACACACCGTCAGGAAGCTGAGAGCAAATACAAACATCTTTTTGATTTTTACTGCAACTTTGACCTGAGTGCTGGCAGTTCAGCAGACGAGAGGCACTGAGGCATAAGCCTTAGTTAACTCTAGCAAAGTTTCACAATAGCTGAGCGGGGCCACTGAATTGTGGAAGTGTTTCTCTGGACTTGATTTGTCACACATTGAGCTTTTCACAACTGTCAAATGTCAGTTTGGAGTTTCTGGGCTGTGAGAGGTTTAACGTTAGCTCATCTGGCTGAAGGAGTCCGTCTGTTCACAAGAATCGCTGCTCCTCCAGAACTGGTCAGAAATTAATGCAAGTTATGCACAATCTTACTCACTGAAACTGTGCTCACGGTCAAGGTCACCTTTGCCATTAATTTGTGAAGTGAAATGGACCATAAGTCGGATGAGCTACTGTGTCACTTTTAAATACAGGATAGAACTTCTACCTAAATAGGTGGTCTTAATTTCATTAATATGGCTGCAATCTGACATCTGCAGAATAAAAACATGTTTGTGTCAATGGTTCTTATTCAAAGCACTGCGTTGTAGTTTACTGCTGTAAATAGAGTGATAGAGCAGTGCTCCATCTCCTCTGATGTGTTCATTTTTCATGTCCTTTTACATCACAGGGTGGCTGCAAGTTTGTTGCAGCGATGCTCCATTTCTTCTTCTTGGGCATGTTCACCTGGATGCTGTTAGAAGGGGTGCAGTTGTACCGCATGGTTGTCCTGGTGTTCAATGCCACCATTCGGCCTCTCTACCTATATGCTGTGGGCTATGGGACACCTCTTCTTATCGTTGTTGTAGCGGCCTGCATTAGGCCAAACGGATACGGCACTAATAAATAGTAAGTCTTCTAAGAAAAGCAACTGGAAATACAAACAACCAGCTTGTTTTAAAGAGAAAAGTGATGCCTGTACATGCTCACTTGCTTCATAGTAATGACATCATTTGATTACATAAACTTACTGTCTCAGTGAAGCAAAGAACATCCTGTTGTGAATGTGTGTTTTCTCGCTCCCAAATGTAGCTGCTGGCTATCCACGGACGACGGCTTCATCTGGAGCTTCTTCGGGCCCGTGTGCTTAGTCATCCTTGTGAATGTTTTCTTCTTTATCATCACCGTATGGAAACTTGCCCAGAAGTTCACTAGCCTCAACCCAGACCTCTCCAAACTGCACAAAATCAAGTCAGTCTGTGTATTCATTTGAATGTGTAATGCGTTGGGTTTTTTCTGTGGCTGCTGTAATGTGTGAAACCTTTTTCTGACCAAACACTATAAAACTTACTGTATGTGCATTCAGCAAGGCAGCTTTGGGATTAGGAATTGCTTTGATTGAAAGAATAAGTTTTGTGAGAGGGAAAGAATGAAGAGAATGTTTTCATAGTTCTGCGCTGATACTGATGGACTTTTCTTGCCTGTCTACCTACAGTATGCTCATCTCTAGCTCACAGACCCTCCACTCATAGCTGCAAAAAGCATTAGAGTTAAAATGAAAAAGAATCCCTCCTGTCTTTTCCCAGTCTATCAGTGAATGATGTGTAGTTCGATCCAAGGACTTGGGAAAGTGGACTTCTTGTGCCAGAAACAGACGAGTGAGATGTTTTTTCAGTTGAGAAAAAATCAGAAAGCATTAACGTATAATTCAGCCCTTTCTGTCTGTGGAAAAACGTGCATCTTTTTCAAATTTCAGAGCTTCTTGTTTGATTAATGGATTCTTGGCTGAGTTGGTTACCCAAGAAAGAAAAATATATTCTGTGGAACTGAAATCACTGATTTCCTCATTCATGGGAACAGATTAGACCAGTGAATAGAACAAAAGACCCTTGGAGAGTAAATGATGGAAATATTTTTTAAAATAGAGTGCCCCTTGAAATCCCTCTTTTATATTTATATTTATTTATCATTAGCCTTTGGCTTTTCTTCTTCCACATGCTCTCAGTAGGCAGGAAACTAATGAAAAAATATCTGTTCTGTAGCTGCTTTGCTGAGCACACATCTCTCATTGTTTTCTTTCACTCTTCATGGGGTTTTCCAAATACTGTCGCAGTAACTGAGTCATGCACGTGTAATCTTTGTCATTCTCTGTTTCTCTTTTATTGACTTACTCTTTGCCCCATCCTTCTGTTCCCTCTGCAGAGCTTTCACAGTGACAGCTATAGCCCAGATGTGTATTCTGGGTCTGATGTGGGTGTCTGGGGTCTTCTTGTTCCAAGAGGATCCTCCTATTGAGGTCTCGTATATTTTCACTATCTTCAACAGCCTGCAGGGCGCACTGGTCTTCATCATGCACTGCCTGCTGTCTAAACAGGTAGGAACAAAGTATCTGTGTGAAGCTTGGTGTGAACACGGTGCTAAGACAGACATTAACACAACATATATTTAAAAAAAAAATCCATTAAAAGGGCAAAAGTGATTGCAATGCTAAGAGAGCTGGCGACACTGAGATCTTTTTCTCCTGATGTTTTGCTGCCCTCTGCAGGTGAGAGAGGAATACGCCCATTTCATCTCCTGTGTCTGCACGCAGCAGAAGAAGAGATACTCAGACCTGAGCAGCACAAATCCCTCCAGCAGTCAATCACAAGTAAGCATGCAGTAATGCGGCTGCATGTCTCTGTCACAAGCATGCTTTATGGTGGAAATGCATTTTCCCATCTGTAACACTTCATTTTCCTTCATCTTCCTTTAGGGTTCAAGGAGTGGGCAGCAAACAGGAGAATCACAGATATGAAGAGCCGAAGCTTATATGTTCCTACAAAGACTTAATGACAGTCGCACTTTCAGCCTATTTGGGCTAAGTTAGCCCTGATTTTGAAGCATTCATTAAGTCATTTATATTATCACCGACAGTACATGCTAATTCAGACTCGATTCCAATTCCTTGTAAAAGCAGTGACTCACCAAATGGTTACTAAATCTCAGGGGTTGTTGATTGATTCACTGACGCTTGGTGACTTAAAGAGGAAAAAGAAAATGGATTTCTTATACAATTAAATTAGTTTCTTGGTTTATTCAAATCCTCTTAAAAATACTTAATTTCAAAAGGAAATATGACTCTTTGGTACTGAGCTGTGAGCATTTATGGTTTGTCTTTAAAAGTGTCACATAATAGAGCAGTTAGAAATAAAATATTGACCTCTCATTAAGCACAGATTATTCCTCTTAGGTAACTCGAAGGCCTTTCAGCCCTAAGTAATGTTAATGGGACCAAATTTAAACTCAGTCCAATAGCCCTGGTACTCACAGGATCATAAGGTCTGATTTACCAGCTGATTTAGATTGTTTTCCTCATTGTTTGTGCGCTAAAGCACTTTTTGTAGATCAAGGTGTACTGGTAATGACTCATTTTCATCACTGAGTGCAAAAACATGTCATTAATGTCAGAGGCTGGAAGAAGCCAGCTATTAAAAGTGTTTATTCAGGAGCTCAGTAAGTGAAAGTAAAGCTGCTCGAGTGGCTAATTGGTTCATCCAGAACATATCACATTAATAATATAAGCTGTTTTCCTGTCAAAGTGATAAAGAATGAGATTAATATAGATATATTTATTTTCAGTGCAGATGCTAAAGTCTATGTTGTGTAGGCTGCAAGGAAAAATGAGCATGAGCAAACTTTGCGCTCTATTTTACACAAATGTTTTACATACATTTTTGCATAAATGGCTGTTTGTATATAAAGGTGGCTATGCTTCTTGATCATGGGATACTCTTAGAAAATATTCGTTTCCATGTACTGTATTTAACAGTATGCTGCGGAAACAACTGACCAATGATGCAAATTACCCATGAGGTGCTTTTCCCTTCACTCCCATGTGGGTTCCTGCAAGGACTGTATGTCTGTTTCTTTGACTACAAACAAAATGAGTGATTTTTAAAAAAGAAAATCACTTGTGGCTATTTTTAAAGAATGTCCCTTGATTAACAGCTGAGCTATGCCCCTGTCCCCCACAAGAACATATTTCAAGGGTTTTTGTTTTGCTCCTGAAATTGTGGACTTGATCTTCCAAATCTGGCTCAAAATAACTGGGTAATTCACAAAAACAGACCCACCCTTCTGATAAGCCTGCAGCTTCCTGCAAACAAACTGTGTTTAAGCTTGCAGGGTGTCACAGTGTGCCTTTATGGACTCTTAGTTACTGCAAAGCTAAAGTCATATTCTTGAAATGAAAGCTTCAGCAGTGATGGGAACTGTGCAGACCTGAATTTGTTTATTTTGTTGCACTTTTCCATCATAAATATGATGATTCAGCCCCTCTTCACTCACACAGTGCACCGGCCTCACTTACAGACCCTGAACAGTAAAAAAAAATAATTCAATTTTATATTTCCAGTTATATAGAATTACATAAAAAAATACTTTGATATTATTACAAGGAAACATTTCAATTTCAAAGAGTGTTTTTAAGTGACTGATGTTATCTTACTCTGTGTTACAGCACAGACGAACGCCACCTTTATGCCGCTTTTAACAACTAAACTGTTCTTTGGTTTGTAAGTGTGATTGCACTTTTTATGGCCAACAAAACTCTCATGTTCGTACATTGCTGTGGATTTTAATGTAAAAATAGCTACATGCATTTTGTATTGTATTGTGAATGTAAGAATCTTTGTTATATGAACTTATTTTTTTTACTTTTTTTGTTTATATTTGGTACTGTTTTCTTTGAAGAATATGCACCATAAAATGTATTAAAGTTTATACTATCTGAAAAGAAGCGGCTGGTTTATTAGCTCTACTTTTTGATCAAGAAGTGACCTGCTGATATTAAGACAAAATCAAGCTATTTTATAAAACATAACTGGACTATATTATATTATATTATATTATATTATATTATATTATATTATATTATATTATATTATATTATATTATATTATATTATATTATATTATATTATATTATATTATATTATATTATATTTCTGTAGGGAAGTGCCAGTAAAGGAAGCCTACATGGGAAATGCAACACACACAGAAACAGGTTAAAAAGAGGGTAAAAAAAATTACACACTTAATTAGTATCTATCTTACTTTATGGATTTAAATTTTAGATATATACAAATGTAAGATGAACTCTGTCTGCACAACTGTAAAAATTTTTATGTGGCTGATAAAAATAAATTTCATCCTGCTTATAAAACCTCAGTGATGATTTGCCTTTCTGGGGTGCCTTTTAAGTAATAAATACTGATGATTAGACTATTCTTTGATTGTAATTTTTCCATTGAAGTTATTTAAAGAAATTATCCCCATATTCTGTAGTGGCGTGAGGACACCGCAGAATATGGTTTGTATTCTATGGAGGCCGTTAAGTCATTTCCCCCATGAAATCGTGCATGTTTAATTTTTATGAATCAGACTTGCAGTATTTTGCCTCAGGAGTAATGAATCATGCTGGCTGCGCAGTGACGCAGGAGCTGTATGGGTTGTAACCTGTGTAACTCTCTGCTGTGTGTTGCCTCTCATCAGGCATTTCGCCTCTTCCTCTGCAAACATCTGACAGCTCTTTGAGCTGCTTCTACTGCTGTGACTCAACTCAACAGTTAAGCTGACATTTCTTTGGACTTGTGAAGGAGCTCTTTAGGGCCCACTGCTACTACTGAATCCTTTTTGTTTGTTGGTTTGTTTTCTTTTTTTGGAGAACCATAATTAAGATTCTTTTAGAGGTAAGCCTCATTGCACCAAATTTTAGCTAATTGTATTTTGTTGCTTGTTTGTTTTGTTGTATCTGAAGTCATTATTTATATCCTCAGAGATAAGATAATGGAGCAAAAGATCGGTGTCATATTAGGCTTCATTGGTTTGGGTGCTGTGTGGTTCTGTTCCTTCCCATGGCTCTGCAGCCTCTTGGTGGGGCTGGGGCTCTGCTTGGCCCACATGGGATCTTGTAGGAACATTCATATAGCTTTACGTACCATCAAAAGAGACCTAATGTAAGTAGGCAATTTGTATGAGCTTGTCCCCCATTTGTCACTCACTCATCTTCTCTGCTGCTGCACTCCTGTTTGCAGATGCCCTTCACTGGTCTCCTTCTTTCTGTCTTCAAGGTGTTTAGTTGTTATACTTAAAGTGAGACTTTCCATGTATCATAATCAGCAAAACAGAAGAACCATCCCTGCCCTGTTTGCCCAGGTAGTGACACTGCACCCAGACAAGCCTGCCTTGATATATGAGGCCACAGGGGAGGTGAGTTCTAATCAAGAATAACAAATAGAAAGAAAATCTAGCATAAACTGTACTCTCTCCTTAATTAAAATTAATCAACCGAATTAAGCTTAAAGATTTTACATTTTCATTTAATTTCAGGTTTGGAGTTTTAGAGAGCTACAGGAGAGATGCCATGCTGTGGCTCACTGGGCACTGGCTCAGGGCTGGACTGAGAGTGATGTAGTGGCTTTGTACATGGAAAGCCAGCCTTTAATGGTGGCTTTATGGCTGGGTCTCGCTATGATAGGTGTGGAGGCTGCTCTTATCAACTACAACCTCAGACAGCAGTCATTGCTACACTGTCTCGGTGTTTCTGGAGCTCGAGCGATGGTGTTTGGATCAGAGATGACTGGAGGTGGTAACCAAATGTATTTTAAAAATAAATACAGAGTTCATCTTATTTCGTTACAAGTGGAATAATCTGTTTTGAGTCATTAACACGTGTGCTAGTTTGCCTGCTTTACATTTTTCACACTTATGATTGTTTTTCAGCTGTGTCAGAAGTAAGTGGCATGTTGCAGCCCAGCATGGTTTTGTTCAGCACAGATAAGCAGGAACATGAGGTGAAGCTTCAGGTTCAGAGTTTGGACTCTCTGCTGGCCCATTCACCCACACACCCACCGCCCTACAAACTAAAGAAGGAATTTAACGGTGAGGCTCTGAAGTGTTGTGCATGTGGGCAGGGGTAAGACTGTATTCCCACGTTATCTTCTTATGTTACATTTTACTAGGTTTGGAGTGCAGCACATTCTTGTCTTTAGCAAGTCTTTACCTGCTAGAGTGAATGGCTGATGGCGAAATTTGGCTTTTTTTTTTTTCACAGTAGCCCATATGCACACACACCACTGTCAAAAAAAGAAAAGAAAAAAACAAAACAATCAACTTACTTCAAAATTCAACACTATGAACAATATTTGTCTTGGATATGATCCTTGTATATTAAACTCTGGCCATGATTGATTTAATCATTTACATCTTTGTACATTGTGTTCTTATTGATTTCCTTATCTCTTAAAAAAGATATTGTATTTGCCTTTGTTACTACATGACATTCCTGTGTTGAAGCTTTTCATGTCTTTACTTGATTAGCCTGTATTGCACTCAGAGGAAATGAATGGAGGGAAAAAAATATTTAAAGAATGGCAGGAGACTCATCGTGCATGCCAGCCATGTGGAAACACTGTCAGAACATTTTTAATATGCATGTATGGAAATTTCTTGTCTTTCTCTGCGCAGACAGGCTTTTCTACATCTACACTTCTGGTACAACAGGAATGCCAAAGGCAGCTGTGGTGGTGCACAGTCGGTACGTTTATCTGTGGGCATATCTGCAAAGGTGATGCAGCCCACAACAGTTAATGGCACTTATGCCAAATCTAAAAAGATTTAGTTTCTACAATAAGTTGTCTTTACAACATCCAACTCACCAAATTACACTTACAAGACAATTGTTAAAACAATGAGTGGAGGAATGGTAATGAGTTCTGTCAGTTTGCTGTTCTTTTTTTTTTTGGTCAGGTATTACCGCATCGCAGCCTTTGGTTTTCATTCCTTTGGTTTGCATCGTGATGACATCATGTACAACTGCTTACCTCTCTATCATTCTGCAGGTAGGCAAATAAATAAAAGCGCAATTTATTTTTACTGTAGTGCGACTGAGCCATAAGGAACAACATGAAGACACATTGAACAGACAATATGACAAAGAACTGACAAAGAACTACACACACACACACACATGGCAGTAAGACACAGGTGGGAAGGAGGTAAAGGAGGAAATAATAAACACAGGTGCTACTATAAGGGCAGGTAAATAATGACAAAGGAGGAAGCAGGAAGTGAAATGAGAAATGTAGAAATGAAACATGAAGACTAACAATACACATGATTACAGAGACAGGGGAACACAAAAGGCAGTCATGACCTTTAAGAAGAACTTATTGTCTGAATTTGTTTAAAAAGTAAAACAAAAAATAAAGGTGAACTATCACCATCTTTAGGCTTCTCAAAGTTTTTTAATTCAACATGATTTCAACCAAGAATTTATGTTTAGCCACTGAGCAATTTTCTTTAATGAGAGGTCTAACAGAGAGGTCTATGTGTTATCTGTCAGGGCTACAATCAGGCTACATTTGATTCAAAGTAAAAATTTTAATAAATGTCTAGATCCAACTTAGCTGTTGTTTCAAAAGTGCAAACACACACTTTAGGTTTTTTTCAATATGCCTTACCTATAAATACATTTTTTGTGTCTAAAGCGTGTTTTTGCTGAAAGGTGAGGGGTTTTATTTTGGTTCAAATGCATAAAGAGATTTCCATTTCTGGATATCTTTTCAAATTTTTTAAAAACTTTTGACTTTTCATTCTGTAGAAAAATCTTAACATTATTTGAATATCTGGCAAAGTTGACTGGGTGGGACGCTGTTTCTGAGAATACGTCAAAAAAAAAAAAAGGACAAGTTTACTAGTATGTATATATATTTTTTGCAGACATCTTTGTTGTGTGTGCTCATGTGTTGATGTGGATGTTTACAGGTAATATTATGAGTTTAGGACAAGGATTGCTCTTTGGTTTGACTGTTGTAATCAGGAGGAAATTCTCAGCCAGTCACTTTTGGAATGACTGTGTCAAATACAACTGCACAGTGAGTACACACTGCTACAATAAGCATGCCTAGCTGCAGGCCAGATGTCTTATTGATTTTCTTGAGACAGTTCTATAAACAAGATGAGCAGTTCTGTTTTAGTGTGTAATTGTTCCTCTATGTCTGTGTGCATGCGCAGGTAATCCAGTATATAGGTGAGACCTGCCGTTATCTGTTGGCCCAGCCTGTGGGTAAAGCAGAGGTTCAACACCAAGTCCGTGTTGCCATCGGTAATGGACTTCGTCCCTCTGTGTGGGAAGAGTTTGTCAAGAGATTCAGAATCCAAAGAATTGGAGAATTTTATGGTGCCACAGAGTGTAACTGTAGCCTGATCAACATAGATGGAAAGGTATGCTTACATGCACATTGTTTGACTAATTTCTTGGGAGGCTAAACAATTTCAAAGACAATATCCTTTATGTACATACATACTCTGTGTTTACAGGTTGGGGCGTGTGGCTTCAGAAGCTGCATCCTGCCAAATGTTTATCCCATTAGACTGGTCAGGGTGCAGCAGGATGGCAAAGAGCTACTCAGGGATTCACAGGGCCTCTGTGTACCTTGTCAGCCAGGTAACACTGTGCGCACGCACACACACACACACACACACACACACACACACACACACACACACACACACAC
>VUQK01010242.1:0-19926 GCA_015106715.1 Bujurquina vittata | reverse complement strand
TTTCCTCCTTTTTCCCACCCCCCCGGGCCCCCCCCCCCCCACTCCCTCACTCTTTCTCGGATGGTTAATTTGTATGGCCTGCTTGTAAAGTCAACTTCCCCAGATGTTTTTCATCTGGAAACGGGGCCTGGAGGACCCCCCACTCCAGTTCCCACCTCCTCCTCACCCGCTACATACCCCAATGCAGCTTCCCAAAGGAGAAGGGATGCGGATTGTGCCGTGTTTAGGACCTTAATGTCTTTGCTGCGCTGGGAAACTGCTGCTTGTTAAGATTCTTTCATTCTTTCGGTTGAGCTGCGCGCTGCTGCAGACGCTCCATTCATGAACTCGTCAAACATCGTGATGTCTGTTTTTCAGAGGCAGAAACATCAGCGTGACCACAGTGAAAGTTTCTGTCTTATTGCTGACCCTGGCTTCAGCGCCTTTACTCTCCCAGATGGTTGCAGTTTAGCTTAAATCTCGTGGCTCATAAAATCCACTGCACAACAATTCAGACTAATTTGAAGCAAAAACTATGAATTAACCGCTGTCTTTGCAGCACAATATAAACGACAGCTCTCTGGCAGTCTCTAATTAAGCCTTTTTTCCGTTTGCGTGCTGGTGGCTCCGTGTCCCGGGTTGGCGTCCCTTTACCCCGAGGAAGGTTTGGTCTTTTCCTGACACTGATGCCCAGTAACGCCCTCATCACCACTCAGCACAAGCACTCAGCCCTCTTCATGGTCTGCATCTGTCTCTGAACCCTCTCTTTTAGGTCGTCTCTCGCTCATTCATCTCTGTCCTCCTCTGGCGACTCGCTGCACTTTGGAGCCCCTTGCAACATGTTGAAACACTTAGGCCGAAGTGCAGACCGAACGGGGGGGGTTGCTTTGTGTCACCTCAGTTGGGCAACTGACTCATGTGAACATTTGGGATGTAGAATTGAGGGGAGGAAAGCGAAGGAGAGAGTTTATCAAAATAAACAGGCCTGTTCTGGGAAAATACTCCATCATCTGATATGTTTGTGTTTGTGCCTATGTATGTGTATGCATTCAGGCCCCCCAGGAAATTTGATATTTAATACAGATATTTGTTAGATTTTCCAAATTCTTGATTCAGCAAAGTGGAAACACTGCATCATGATTCTGAAATATGTTAATAGTCAGAGCTGCTGGCCTGTCAGACGTGCACAAATCGGCCTGTTGACGTTGATGATGATGATGATGAGACGATCTCTCTTCTGACTCATCACATCGAGACGCTTGTACAGGGCGTCATCTTAAATTTGAACTGTCTAAGCATCATTTTTCAGCGTGCAGGGTTGATGACGTTGAAGAGGCGTATTTTGATCTTCTTCTAAACCACTTGAAACAGCAGGACACGAACGGGAGCGTCCTTGCTGAGAAACTCATGAACTTGATTGATATTCTCAGATCTCCAAATTCACCACTCTTTGAAAAAGAACTGTTTCCTCTGTAATTAATATTGCTGTAATTGGTATATTAAAGCTCGAAGGACACCAGCTGAAATATCAGACAAAAACTGTAACGACTGCCTGTTTTTCTGTTAAAAGGTTGGACTTTTATTTTCCAAAAAGGGTCTAATGTTGGACTAGTTCAATGTCATTTATCTCCAGTTGATCTAGCGAAAGCCTTCCACAGTGATAAAACTGCAATATCCTGGTTAAAACCCCGTTGTGGGGATCCTGAAGCTGCTATGAGGGGAGCCGGGTCTCTGAAAAGTTAGTTATCTGCATTCCATGCGCGAACATTTTGAACCTTCTAGACTCTGAGGAATAATCTTCATTCCTGAACAGGTGGCCACCTGCAGTGCAATCCTCTTAGAAAGATTAATTTTAAATGTAACATGCAAAAAAAAAAGTTAAGACAACATCTCTACCCTGGAAAAGAAGCTGCAGTTTTATAACAGATAAGTTCTTCGCTCAGACAGTCTGCTGTTGGGACAGCTCATTCAGGGAGGCCGGGGGTGCTCTTGACACTGATGGTTAGCCAGCCAATCTGATATAATGGATGATGATGGATAACAGCCCCTTCCTGTGTACATGTGACCCAAACATCACAGGAGAGTGAATAAGTCCACGTGCCCTCTGACCCCCCCTCCTCAAACCGGTCTGAGGGGGAGGCGAGGCGGGCCAGGCTTAGTGGAGCCAAACACAGTCACTTTCAGCCACACTTCCTCTGCGAGGGCCTCTCTGCTTTGCTCTGTGAAGGTGCCATGTGAAGCCGTCCTCACATGGCACTGCACTGCATGTATGAGAGACTCATGTAAGAGACCCCCTTCCCCTTCACCCTAAGGTGTGTTACACTCTCTGGAGCAATGATCGGATTGTTGTCTTTCAGTGTGTTTATTTCAGACTCTGTAACTGTCTGTTATACAGCATTACATCACAGGACTGAGACAGCTGGCTCACACACGAGTTTACAGTCGGGCTCATTTGAACTGTATGAAGAAGTGCAGTGTTGGTGGATCTTGTCAGGTCAACAGACTCCGAGGTGTCCACTAGAGTTTTCTGTCAGTGTTGTTACCTCAGTTGGATTCTCAGGCCTGTTTTGCAGTAAGTTGGAGTTACAGTAAAAAGTGGAAAGCTGGAAGCGGCCTCAGCTTAGCGGCGCTGCTGCTCTGTTACACGTGATGCAGACGGCGCTGAGACGATCGTAAATGATGCTTTCTGAGCTGGTCTGCTGGAAGAATGTCATATCATAATGCATCTCTAAATTACCCTGAACATCTAGTTCTGTATTATTTAAAAGAAAAGCTAAGGCCACATATTGCACAATATATTTGGAAGTGCTGGACACCTGCTGCCCTTTTGGGGAGACTGCTGTGGTTCCAAAAAAATTATATAAACTTGTACAAGAACATTATCCTTGACTCTCTTGATTGCTGACCTCAGTAAACACTTTACTGATGAGTTTATGGCCTCGATCACTACGTTCAAATCTTACTCAATACAACACAATGCTTATTTTGTAAATTATGGTCTCCATTAGAGGAAAATAAGAGGGTAAAGTAAGTATGGCTTCAGCATATGATTGACAGGATCCTCTGTTTCTCATTCAGATCCACCCCCAGGAGCTCTCGAACCAGTCGGTGACGCTGCTGCTGCTCTAATAGTTATTATGATTACTGATTAGGCTCTGCTGCAATCTCTAAAATCAAAGGCCGCCTCATTTCCCAAATTCCAAATGTTTCAAATTTACTTGCACAAGGGCACAAGGCTGAACTGGTGGTATGGTTCCATGGACGGCTGTGGCTCAGAGCAGATAGTTGGAAGGTCTCTTTAACCGATTTGATTTCTTTTTTTTCGTTTTTGAATGCTTGTTAAGAAAAATCTTGACACGTATGCAAAGCAGAATAATAATGTTTTTCTTTGTGATTTGCAGGGCTCAACAAAATCCTCAAAGAGCATGGAGTCACGGCGCAGACCATCGAGGTAGCCTCTCCTCTTCTGGTTCTTTCCCTTTTTCTTCCTTCCCTCTTCTCTGTTGTTTCCTCTCCGTGTTTCCCATATAAGGCTTCATTTGGATTATCGGGCTGTATTTGTTTAATTATCTTAGAAAATAATCTTCCCCCGCTCTCAGCAGAAGTTCAGATCTATAATTAAGGAGGTGAAACAAACATCAAGCTCAGCTCTGTCCGTTCTCTGCATCCAGCTTGATATGTGAGGAACTCCAAAATGAAAAGTTTAGCTGTAACACGACACGGGCTGATTTTTAGGGGACTCAGTAAAAGCAGCGTGCCCCACAGTTGAACTGGACCACTCGATGTGCTGTTGGACATAAAGCTATCTGGTGTCGGCCCCTCTCGCCTCGGTCCCCGGGGAAGTCGCACATGTTGTCAGTTGTGTAATTAATGTGTCAAACTTGATGGCGCAACACAACAGCGCGCTGTGCGAAGCTTGAATGACAGTTTGGCTCCTTTGCAGCAATTCACATAGACGATGCGAGGTAATGAAAACAGCTGAACATCTGGAACATCAGCATGTTTAGCAGCCCATGCAGAGTATGTGAGAGTTCATTTACTGTGAAGATTACACCCGATTTCCATCCGTATAAAGGAAAACGGTTTTTAAGTGCTGAACATCGGAGTCACATGACAGTTGACTGATGCGATGCTCCAGCTAAATTAACTTATCCAATCAAACTGCTGGCTTCAGGCAGGTTTGTTACATTAATAAATGTGGACACTACAGAGGTCGCACAGGTAGTCCAGCTCCTCCAGGATGGCACATGAGTACGTGCCATTCCCAAAAGATTTACCGTGTCTCCCAGCACAGTCTTAACAGCATGGAGGAGGTTCCAGGAGACAGGAAGTTCCTCTAGGAGAGCTGGACAGGACCAGAGAAGATCCTTAACCTATCAGCAGCACGGGTATCTGCTCCTTTGTGCAAGGAGGAACAGGATGAGCACTGCCAGAGCTACAAAATGACCTCCAGCAGCTGCTGGTGTGAATGTCTCTGAACAAACAATAGGAAACAGACTTCATAAAGTTGACCTGAGGGCTCAATGTCCTCTAGTGGGCCCTGTGCACACTGCCTGGCACCGTGGAGCCCGATTGGGATTTGCTATACAATATCTTAATTAGTGAAAGGGTCTGGAGAAGCCGTGGAGAACGTTATGTTGCCCGTAACATTGTTCAGCATGACCAGTATGACTCCTCAGGCTAGGCAACGGCACCCCGACTGCCAACAGGTATCTGGATGAAATCCTTGGAACCATTGTGAGATGTTACGCTGGTGCAGTGGGTTCCTCCTGGTGCACGACAATGCCCAACCTCATGTGGCCGGAGTATGCAGGCAGTTCCTAGAGGATGAAGGAATTGATACCACTGACTGGCCCTACGCTCGCCGGACCTAAATCTAATAGAACGCCTCTGGGACATCATGCTTCAGTCCATCTGACGCCACCAGGTTGCACCTCAGACTCTCCAGAAGCTTTTTAAATGAATAAATTGTTAAATTGGAAATACGTCTTGTTTCTTCAGACTTCAATCATCCAATCGGCAACATGGTCTTTCAGGTCATGAGAAAAATATGCACATATATGCATTTACCCCTCAGTATGAGAAGCCTGATCATGAGCTGAATTCAAGTTGGGTGCTCAGGATTTTGAATGGCAGAAATCGCGGTTGTCCAATATTATTGCAAACCCCCCCCCCATTTTTCTTTTTTTTCTTCAGGTTTCCTGATTGACCAAAAAAAAAAAGTTCAGCGTTTGTCTGACTTGACAAATGAGATCACTGCAGCACTGAAATTGAGCATGCAGAGATAATACGTCATTCGCCAAACGCGGTATGCAGAAAAGGAGCAATCGCTTAATCTCTTCAGCTGATGGGAAGCAGGTTGGCACTCAGCCGGTCAACACATGCCGCTGAATCTGGAACGGGACCAAAGCCCAGGTCTATATTAGCTTTGACTGCACAAAGAGGTGAAAGGCATACATAAGGAGATATAGAGAGGGGAAAAGGACAAGAAAGAGGAGACGCAAGTTAGAGAAATATTTTCAAGACTTTGATAAGACTTCTGTCTCGGCACAGTAGAGACGTGTGTGAGATATCAATTTCTTTTATCTGAAGTGATGAATAATTTCCAGTAAGCATGTTCCGAGTGGCTCCAGATGTACAGAACAGAGCAGGTTACAGTATTTGAACAGTAAAGCTGGAGTGATCCTCTCTCCCAGACATATGAGCAATTTCCTCAGGGGGCTACTCACAGCTGACAAATGTGGGAAATATGCTGCAGTCTGGCTCCAGACACCTCTCATGTAACCTCTTCAACTCACTCTCCACGTTCAGCTCAACCACTTCACTTCTTTACGGTCTCTTTATGGTTGATATTTTCTGCAAAGGCAAAAAGTCTGAACGAGGCCCGATCAGTGGAGGTCTGTTTATCACCAGTGAGAGAGCAGAAGGAGCCTGTGTGGCTCCACACCACCGCCTGCAGAATGACTGCAACCCCTAAAACTGCAGCTAATCCAGACATCCGCGACCAAATTAGTTAGGCAATACAATCGAATACGTCATCAGAAATTTGGATTTAAAAATGTTCCGTAATGGTTATAAAAGCTATCTGAAATCTGCATTTGGAGACTGCATTATTGCAGCCAAGTGCGATTTCAGTGCCTTTGAAATGGTTGCTTCTATGACTTTGGTACATCAAGAGGGCGATAAAACGGCAATAAGATGGTCTGCTATCAGTTTGCAACTGAATGGGGTCAAGTTGGCACTGCATATAATCTGTTTGGCGTCATTAACTGATAAATCTGATGCTGTCTGCATACACACAAATTCATATGAACTGCGTGAGGTCAGAATCCAACCAGAAACATGTAGATCCAAAAACAGAAATTCCAAAATTCTCCACAAATAATGACGTAATCACCTTACAATGAAAAAGTGTAGCTGCTGATTCCAAGTATTTGCACCCTCAACCTCTGGGTGACCAGCTGGACTCAGTAATTACTTGAAATCAGTCGCTGAATGTAAAACAATAAATTACTGGGAAGCCGCAGATTTATTTCTTTTTTGGTCTCCTAGTCACGAGGCCGTCCTATTTTTACTCCAGTGTGACTGAAGCATAATGGATACGCGTTCACAAGATTAGCACTGAGTGTGACTCCCCGGTGGTAATCTGTTTTTCTTTTTATTCTGTTCCTGCTTTTCTTTGGGTGTTTCATTGTGTACATCCTTTTGTGTATCAGTTTTAGATTTATGACAGCTGATTGCTATCTTTCATTATTATCTGCATATCACTGGTGGCCTCTTCCAAGGATTACAGATGAACATTGGGTACAGTACATCTATTGTACATTGTTCCTCTGTTTCTAATTTGCTGGATTTTTTTTTTTTAATTTCCAAGAGAGATTTCAGTAATTGCGTGCAAATGGTGGGAGCAACACATGCAGACACGGGTCTTCATTGACTGTGCTTGTTGCAACAGATCGTTGGCACGTATGAGATATAATGTAAGAATGGTGCATGTTTGCTCTGCAGCATACCGGCAATTTCACAAAGTGACAAAGTCAGAAAAGGTTTTTAAATCTATCTCTAAAGCAGCATCTTTGAGAAATATAAAAAATAACAGTGGCATATGATTTAGACTCTCAAAAGTCTGTGAAGTCTATTTGGCAGCGGGGTGCAGGGAGTACGTTTGGGCACCAGACATCCACGGATGCTGTTTCTGGGGGGTAAATCTGATTGGTCAGTCCGGCCTTTAAGGCCTTAAAGGATGTCAGTTTACCTCAAAATTTGGTTGGAAATTGTGAAGCAAAAGTCATCTATTATCAAACATCGGAAAGACTGATTAAAAAGAGACTCAGTTTGGTTCAAAAGTTAGAAAACTCTAATTTGGCCACACAAATTAAAACTCGCAGAACAAATTGTTTAATTAGAATTTTTTTTTTTTTTTGCCTTTTATCTAAGTTCTGTGTCTCGCTGAGTGCTGCATATTGGTTTATAAAGTTGTAAAGGCACATCTTTTTCTACTAATCTTCTCAGATTACTGAAATATTGCTTTTTGCCCTTCACTTTTTAGCCAAATCTCAAAGTTGTTTAGACATCTGGAAAAGTCAAAGACCAACACCTGCTCTCATTTTCTCAAGAGCCTGAAAGTAAATTATGGATCAATCAGGCAATTCTGACATCTTTCATCTGGGCCTCTTTAATCTCTTCCCTTTAGATCTAATCTGACCAAAAAAAAAAGCCTCAGCAGAACAGCCGCTCTGCCCAATTTTACCAAAACACTTTTGCTCATCACTGATCAGTTTGCATGGTGCACATACCCTGCAGCCCCCTGCTGTGTTCATCGCGTGCATCACCTTCCCCTCGCTCACTTTGCCCTGCAGACAAAGTCTAACAACGTGACCCGTGTTTGATGCAGCGGGGAGAGCACAAACCCCGCTGAGATTTAGTGATGTCATTGTGGATTTGGTATTTATATGGTGCATTGCCTTCTCCATATTAGGATATTTGTTCCATGTTGGCTTGGAGAAAGAATGTTGTTTTCTGAAATGCAGTTTGCATCACTGAGGACATTCAGTTCGCAGACGCTTATGAAGCCACGTGTTTTTGGGCTCCAAGTGACTGAAAATGTGAAATGACCCAAGTTAAAATCAAAGTAACCTGAAATTATGTCTGAAAAAGTCCATAATAATATTATTATGCATAAAATTCTGTCAGCTTATCACCTAAAACATCCTGTGACTGCTTCCATCTGAGCTTCCGTGAAGTACTGTAGCCCTTTCTGCCCATACAGTGAACTGCGTAGATAATCGTCTCTAAATGAAACAAAAACAGCTACCTAGGTCAAACCCACCAGCTTTCAGCCTCTTGGCAGTCTTTGGTTAAAACCACTCAGCTGCAGTGTATAAATCGCATGTGCTGCCTTACTTCGGGGTATTAAAACTATCTTTTGCGGTCCAGTGGCCTGCATCAGATTCTCTGTCAGCTGATAGTCAGAATAAGCCAGCTGGCTGCTCGAACTGTGAAGTGTCCTCCTTTCCTCTGCAGGAGCGCGAGTCTGCTGCAGGGCCTGGAGGAGAACTACGAGCTGGACCTGATCTACATCACAGAGCGGATCATCTCCGTCTCCTTCCCCAGCAGCGTGGAGGAGCAGAGCTATGCCGCCAACCTGAGGGAGGTCGCCTCCATGCTGCGATCCAAACACGGTCACAACTACCTGGTAGGCTTTCAAAATAAAATCACCTTCATTTATTTTAGCTTCATCACCAGCAGATTTTCCTCAGATCATAAACAGAGTGGTTACATAATATCTGCATCTGTATGCTTCTTCATTCCCTTCATAACTCAAACCATTGCTCCTGTTGTTCCCTGAAACTGTGGCCTGCTGTCCATGTCTGCAGTGTAGGATATAATCCACTCTGGACAGCAGTGACACACCCTCAGTCAGTGTGTGTGTGTTTAATCTTTTACTAAACTTAGCAACCCTAACTGGACACTGACTTCTTATACTTTTAATTTTCCACATGTATTTAAAGAATAATTAAAAGTATCTCTGGTAGAATTCGCTCACAGTGTATAAAAATGTGGGCGTGGCATCGCTCTTTTTCACTGCATTTCCAAAGCCAAACAAACAGGGGTGGAAAGGAGGAAGTGGGAGGAAATGGACGCATTCTTAGTCGCCAACACACGAGCAGCCAGTTAATAACGACGTTTCCCAGTAAGGGCAACAACTAGTTCATTGGCTGCTGACTACATTATTAGGTTACAGGTTAAGTTACAAAAAGCTCTGTTCAGGACTGACTCATTCATTGTGTGTCTGCTAATTTAACACCGCTGCCGGACGCTAAAAATGGCTGCATTAGCGTTTGAGTGATGTTTAAAGCACATGCTTTTTATTCATTCACCCAAGATGACCTTGCTAAACGTAGCCTTCTTTTCTCTGGGATTTAGTGAAGCATGACTTTTGTGATAACTACCAATAAAGCACAAAGCTAACATTATTCTGCACTGTAATACAGAGCCAACAAGCTCTGTCCTGCTATACAACAATTAGGGAAATCTCCTACATGGATTATCATGTAATTACAGGTATGTTAATAAGATATAACACTCTGCTGACTTCCAAACCTCCCGTGGCATTAACATCAGCACAGAAACTGCACCAGAAGCTTCACGGCGTGGCTCTCCAGGGCCAAGCGGCTTCTTCTGGTGTGATGTGCAGTTTGCCCAGTGCTTTTGTCCATATAGTGTTATAATTGCCTCTGGCTCATCCCATAAACACACCAAACAAATGCCATTCTAACTCAGATTATAGGCATGATTGGCTAATAAAGACGATAAGTTCTCTTACCTTTACTATGATACCCAGACTGGGATGACAATGAGTACGTTTGCCTGCCACCTCATATTTAAAACAGTCACGAACCCCCACATGACCGGTTCATATGCTCACTTCCTTGGCTTAATGCCTCTTGTAATATTGTTTTGACTTCCTTTAGCTCTTCAACCTCAGTGAGAAGCGCTACGACATCAGCCAACTGAATCCAAAGGTAAACCTGCCTCCTTCACATCTCCTCCTCGGTCCTGCGTGGCCACCAGTCTGAGCAGCAACCTCTCTCCTCCTCTCTCAGGTGCTGGACTTTGGCTGGCCCGACCACCACGCTCCAGCCCTGGACAAAATCTGCAGCATCTGCAAGGCCATGGACACATGGCTGAGTGCGGACAGCCACAATGTGGTGGTCATACACAACAAGGTGAGAGTGAAAGACGAGAGGATGCGGTGGGAACAGAGTGGGTCTCTCCAGACAGCAGAGGGTGCTCTCAGGCTCTTTTCGTGACCTCCCACTTACCCCGCAGGCTGCAGCTGTTTGTGCATTTGCGCCTCTAATGATGTTCTTCCTGAGTGAAACGAGCTGACATTCAGGGTGGAGTGTTTGTGTGTGAGAGTGTGTGTCTCTTTGTGTGCTTGTTTGGGCTCGATGAGGGTTAGAAAAACACAAATTAGGGCTCTAAGGCATGCCAGGCATCAGGGCTACTTAGGTTTATTTACCCTTTTACCCTCAACAATACCATTAAAAACTGAAGGGACCGTTATTTTTCTGCTGTTGCCTAAACTTATTTGGATCACGTCATACTCTGTGGGAAGCCTCGGTATGCTGACACACGCCATGAAGATATATCCGTTACAGCTACCGGGCTGCTGTCCCGAATGTAATACCTAATCATTTTCACGTAAACTCTCTGGCCCAGATTGTGTTTTGCAACATAAGAATTGAGCATGGGATCCTAAAGCATTCCCACAGCGAGGTTGCAAACAAGTCGGCTGCCATAACAACAGCTGTTATT
Organism: Bujurquina vittata; assembly: GCA_015106715.1. Lineage (NCBI taxonomy): Eukaryota > Metazoa > Chordata > Actinopteri > Cichliformes > Cichlidae > Bujurquina > Bujurquina vittata. The sequence goes on along the minus strand of VUQK01010242.1, from coordinate 9,126 downwards.
TTTTTTCCTGAGCAACAATAGTGGTCGCTAAGGAAGCTGAGCCGTGCTGGGTTTCCACACATCAACAAATCATTTCCACCGGGCTCCACGCTGTTAAAGCCGCCGCGATATTTATAACGCGGAACTCAGCCGTTCTCCACCGTGAGCCTTAAAAACGGAGAGATGGGCTAAAATCAACACAGTCTTTGTTGACATAGTATCACGTGCTTGGACACGTACGCGCCCATGTGCAGACATTTTTTTACAGCGCAGACGTTAGCCACTCCACCGGTTTTACACAACACGGTCACTTTACTGGTCATGTGGAGGGCTCAGCTCGTGAAAATAGTTGTATAATGTTTTCTGTGGCTCTGGAGAGTCTGAATGTTCTCAGCTGGGGCCTGGAGGAATCTACCGTGAGAAAAAAGCCTCACTGGTTTCTGAATCAATGCATTCCTGACAGCATTTTTTTTTTAAAGAGGTCCTTGTTTAATGGATTGAAAGATGATACACACAGTGCTCATTTATGTTTCAAACAAACTGAACAAATCCAAGTTTGGTGGATATGGCAGATTATTTCAGATAGACTGTCAGTTCAGACATCCAAACTTCATAGATAAATTTGGCATACTCTGAGGTTATGCATATAAAACAAATGTGTTACATTCAGTTCAATTCAGTTTAATTTTATTTATATAGGTCCAAATCACAACAGTCACTTTAATTTTGTGTCGATTTTTCAATTAGCCTACATCCTGGTAATTGTCTGATATGCACTGCTGCATGTGACATACTATTTTGTGCAGATTTTTGGCTTTTATTTCAAAGGATCTAACAAAAGTGTTTTGTTAACAATTCAGGAATTACAGCCATCTTTATGCAAAATCCCCTCTCACTTTGCAAAACTTCAAAAATTGTCTTTGTCCATTTACCTCTGGACCTGACTGTGGTGGCTGTGAACTGTAAAAAAACAGGGACACACCCTCCCTGAAATAATTAAAAAGAAAAAAGTACCTTATAAATATAGAACCCCCCCTAGCCCAGAAAACATCAGTGTGATACTAAAAAACCAACATGATATTAATAATGCTGAAGTGCAGGGGAAACTAGTGTCAATCTCTTCTTGTGGCAATTTAATTTGATTTTGTGTTTTAATCTTTTGGCATTTATTAATTTTACATCACCAATATAACCATTAAACACCGCTGGACATCACAAAGTTAGCCCTGGAACACCTTCAGCAGAGAAAAAGTCCATAACATGATTGTTTTCTGCAAGCTTGACCACCATGAGTTGAAGATAAAACGCTCAGCTGACTTGTGCTCGACTGATGTCTTTTCAGGGCAATCGAGGCAGGACGGGAGTGGTGGTGGCGGCTTACATGCATTACAGCAACATATCTGCCAGGTAGGTCTGTGATCCCAGCTGCAGCTGAAGTCACATGTTGCAGCCAGCTTAAACGGAGGAGAGAAAGTCAGACAGCAAGGGAGAGAGAGAGGGCGTGAAGATGGAATCTGGCATTTTGGAAAACAAGTGTGAGAGGAGGAGGACTGTGCGTGAGGACAGGCTTAAGAGGAAAACTAGATAAGCCGGCATTGTTCATCACAAGATTGAAGCCCACATCTGAAGTGCAGTGAAAGACAAAGCGTAGGGAGGAAGGTTGGAACGCGAGACTGAAGACCACCAGTTTATTTCTGGGAAATCAAAAGATTCCATAAGGGTCCTTGATGCCATAATTCTAAAAGTGAGCGAAAAGCAAGCGAGTGAGCTCTAAGAGATGCCGCATCATGCGACTCAAATTATAAGTGACCTGCTTTTCTTTATCTGTGTTGGCTTTGTTTTTAGATAAGGCCGCCACAGAATGATAACCTGGTACAGAAACAGCCACAAGAGCACATGACTGACTGCTGTTTTTTAAAGGGCGCCGATTGGCCCAGGAAAAACACCCAAAAGCAGCCGTAGTTTCCTGCACAGCTGTCAGATTCCTTTATCCGCTATCCTGCAGGCCGAGGATGTGCAAGGAAATGTTGCATTATGGAAAAAGCACAATGGCACGGTGGTTAGCACTGTTACCACACAGGGAGAAGGTCCTGGATGGGGGTGACTGTGAGCATGAGCGGTTGTCCGTCTCTCTGTGTTAGCCTGGCGACCTGTACAGTAGTGGTGGGCAGATTGATCCAAATATCGATATTATCGATACCAACGTTGATATTGATACTGATCAATACCAGTGTAAAGAGATCGATACTTTAGCTTCAGTTTCTCTCCTGTACGCAGCGCTGCAGCTTCATCAAAGATGTGAGCTGTCTAAGTGCCACTCCTGTCACAGCACAGAGCAGGCACACTTTGCTCCTCCCCTCCCCACACTGTTTTGATGTTATACCGTCATGTGACACGTAACATTTTACTTGGGGAAAAAATGGAATTTGCTTTAAATGTTTTATAACGTTGTGGAATGATAATTTTAAACAGCTTGCTTATTTAAGAAAAAAATCCAGAAAATTAGTGAATGAAGGGATTTTTTATTACATTTATGTGTTATACTTTCTAAACACTCTGCCTGGAAATTTTTTTTTAAATTTTGTTCTTGGGTAATCATTTTGTACACTTTATTTCAGAAAAAGATCCAGACATCACAATATATGGGGAAATTGATTTGTTACTGTTTTTGTTGATAAAGTATTTTCTATTTATCTATAAACTTTGCCCAATTCTATCTTGTTTTTTTTACTAATTAATGATACAAAGGAAAAAAAATCACGAAACACTTTATGAAAATTCTTCATAATTTTCATTATCGGTATCGGTATCGGCGATACTGGCCCTGTATTGACTTGCTATTGGATCGATACCAAATCTTGCAGCGTCGCACACCACAACTGTACAGGTGAACCCTGCCTGTCCCCCGATGGCAGCTGTGATAGGCTCCAGCCTGCCTGTGACCCAGAATCGGATAAGTGGAAGCAAATGGATGGATGCTTGGAATGATTAATCAATTTGTAGCAGTTTTCTCAGTCTGATCATTTGAAGAGACACTTGGAATAGACCACCTGATGTTTTTGAGCTTTACATACCAAAATATAGAGTAATATATATGAATTAAATACACTGATAATGGATTCAAACTAAGACAGGTCTTAATGAGTAAAATGGTTTTAAACAGATACGATGCACTTAGTGTAGGTGACCCATACATGCAGTATTAAAAGCATATGAAAGCTGCTGTCCCTGAGCTGAACTTTGTATTACATTCAGCTTGTTTTGACTTGCTTCATTTTTGTCTCATGTCTTGTTATTTTCAACTTTGTAATTTGTGTAACCTTGTAATGTTTTTTTTTTTGCAAGAGCTTTTAATCTCAAGGGACTTCCCAGTTAGATAAAGCCTAAAAAAATAAACTGGAAATACCAAAATGGAACTGGAATAGAAAATGTTTTCTTCCTTTTCAAATGCAGCGCTGACCAGGCTCTGGACAGGTTTGCCATGAAGCGCTTCTACGAAGACAAAGTGCTTCCTGTGGGTCAGCCGTCTCAGAAAAGGTCAGTTTTCCCTCAAGTGTTGTTTAGAGTTTGACCCCAGAATGAACTCTAAACATATGTGTGTCTTTACTCAGCTTTTAAAGCCGCATTAATTGATTTTTATGGCCTCTGGGGGGCAGTAGAACCAACTGTAAACAAAGTGGGAACTTTCAAGAATGACTTCCCTGTGAGACGTTCATCAGTCAACATTAGCATTCATTTGGAGTCACATTTCTGCTCTGTGATGAATTTTGGTTGGTTTTATTCACCACCAGTTTTTTTTTTAAAAGACTTTTAGCTGCTTAAATGCTCCTCTGTGGTGGTTTCTCAGTTATGTTCAAATCAAAGTTTCATAATCGGCTGAATGTGCAGAGTTGGGTTGTTCTTTGGTTTGTCTCAAATAGTGATTATTGTCGCTTTTAAGTATTTAATGCATTAAGCCTTTTTGGCTCTTTTAACATGGCTGACGAGCTAGAGGTCAAAGTGAAAGCTTGTTCCAGGATAATGTGTTCATCCTTCAGTTGTAAAACACTGGGCGACGCTTTTATCCCTCTCTTCACTCAGGTATGTGGAGTACTTTAGCGGCTTGCTGTCCGGACACATCAAGATCAACAACAAGCCGCTGTTCCTCCATCACGTCATCATGCACGGCATCCCCAACTTTGAGTCCAAGGGAGGCGAGTGTCTCACGCACATATCTACTCACAGTTAAGCACTTTACTCGACACCATTTATTTTTGAGCCGCATTTTTAATTGATTTTTTTTGTTTCACAGGTTGTCGTCCTTTTCTCAAAATCTACCAGGCCATGCAGCCCATCTACACATCTGGGATCTAGTAAGTCTTAAAACGCACTCGCGCTCAAATGCTTTTACAAGATTCCAGGGATAGCAAGCTCGTAAGGGCTCAATAATAAAAACTCTGATTTTCCTTCATTGCCTCTCCTCTAACTCCCCCTGCCCCCCGATATACACCCACAGCACCCCTCTTGCCAGCTTACACTCCTCGCTTGGCTCACGTTATTATATTTAGCTAGCCTCCCCAGCTGCAGGCTCTTGTTTCTCCACTTTAGATCCCATAATCATGTCTAGTGTTATTTGTGACTGGAGAGCCAATGAAAGAGGCAGACAGGCATCTGTGTGGACGCCTGCAGGGTTTTCATGCCAGAGGACCCTGCTGGTTCCCAGGGCCAGACAGGAAACAATGGATTCTATGGCTCTGTGTTGTTGTTTTTGGGAAGAGGAGAGGTTAGAAAAAAGGAGGTGAAAGTGGTACTGCCCTCTGAGAGGTGAGGCAGGCGCACATTCTGCATTTTCACCTTGTTTGAAAGGATTAAAGTTTAAATGTAGGTGCCATAATTTAGGAAGTAGTTCGTTTGTAAATATTTGGACAGTGCCTGTGCATACCACCAAGAGCAGACTTTGTGCTTTAATTCAAAGGTTTAGGAGTAAGATTTTTTAGGAATTACAGCCATTTTTTCATAGTCCTCCATAGTACACCCCACCCATGGTGGAAGCAGTGTTATGGCATGGGCATGCACGGCATGGCATGGGCATGCATGGCTGCCAGTGGAACTGTGTTGCTAATGTTTATTGATGATGTGAGTGTACAGGGCTATGCGTTCTGCTCAGATTCAGCCAAATGCTACAAATCTGATTGGACAGACCCAAAGCAAACTGCAAACGCAGCCTGAGTTTCTTAACGCAAGGAAATGGGATATTCTTCAGTGGCCATGCAAGTCACCTGATTTCAGCCAAATAGAGCAGCTTTTCAGTTACTGAAGGGAAAAAGTCAATTTTCGACCAAGTATTAAAGACGATCCTCATTTTATGATGATAGTTTGTTCGTTTACTTTTGAGCTTCTGGGCTGTAATTCCTGAATAATCAATAAAATACTTTTGTTAAACCCTCAAATTAAATTAGTTTGGTTTGTCCAGAGGCAAAAGTACAATCCAAAAACTGATGGATTTCTATGGGTGGAACTGTGAAATCTGGCAGACAGCTAGTATCATATGCACTGCTTCAGCTGCCATTGTCCGTGTACCTTGAGCTCCTGGAAATTGCAAGTTTAAGCCTCCTTTCCCATTACATCACCTCAAAAAAGGTCAATATATATTATGACTGTATAATCTCCTTAACTAAAACTTCTAGTCTTCTAGTTCACTTTTAAACTCCTTTTACTTTTGCTGCACTTCTGCTACAATTATGTGCAACAGTCAGTGCAGATACATTTCCAGACTCTTTAAAGCCTCGGTGTAATCACATTCCTCCTCACTTTGTCTCTCATGCTTCTTCTTAGCGCTCTCCTCCCTTTAATGCGTCTCTCCCACCCAGACATTCATGTGGGTACTAATACCCAGACACGTCACAGGTTTCGCTCTGCGAATGCCGCCGTTAAAGCAAAGAAAGAGTGTTTTCCAGAGAAGTGGCATCAGAAACAAAAGCCGATGCAGTGGAGCGATGCTGGATTTGCTGTCATAATTTCCGCAGCTGGAATGATAAAAACAAGCCTCTCGTGTGACACGTTGTGTTTTTATTTCTCTGCAGTAACGTCCAGGGTGACAGCCAGACCAGCATCTGTATCACCATTGAGCCTGGCCTCCTTTTGAAGGGGGACATCCTGGTAAGGACAGCACAGACAGACCCCAGAAGCTAGCGCCACACGATAAAAAATCCTCAGTAGTCTTTAAGCTGTTTGTAAAATATAAATCATCTGGCTTTTGTGGATTTTAGCTGAATCTTGACATTTTATTGCTGGCTAAATTCACAAGTGTGAAGCCAGTAACACTGAATGTTTATTGTCTTACTTCTGCCAGAAGAAAAGGAAAAAAATATGGATACCAAATGACAATAAGCATAAAATACCAGTGAGAACAGCTATAGAAATGTACAATAAATACATGCAGGGTATTTTTATTTGTATTGGATAATAGTAATGAGGGAATCCTGTCTGTGTTTCCAATCAAACATTGGCTGTATGTGCTGAATGCATGTGCTGCAGCGGTTTATAGTCGCCATTTACAGAAGAAATGAGGCTGTAAAAACTCAGAGAAAGACAGTTGGACCGAGTCCTATACCTCAGTTTATAGGCCCTCATTAGCACACAATATGTTGCTGGAAACTATGACGTGAAAAAGGCAGTGCACTTCCTTTCAAATACATGAGGTAGCACTATAACAGGACATAATCATTTCTAACAAAGCCTCATGTCAGATGTATCACTGAACTCGTTGAGAGATTTGGGATATTTTTCTGAAAATTCCTGAAAGATCCCGAGTTAAGCAGCACCTGCGAGAGCCTCCGGTTTTCATGTGCATGTAGAACTGCACACATCAGCAAAGTTTCTGCTTCTGCTGTCATTCGGGCCATAATATCATCCGTGGGATATCCTCGGGGCGCATAATTTCTGCATGAAGAATTATAAAGTGAGCGCTCAGTTTGTGCCCTGGGCTGTTTTGGCCCTCAAAGCTGAACTCATATCTCATCCTTTATTTAACACAGACTAATGGACTCTGCTGAGTGCAGCGTCAGACTGAGGCGCTGCTTGCTGATGCTTGTTATTTTTCGGATAATAGGGAAAACGTGAATTGCTGTCTGACAGGACGTTAGCACAGAGGGCTCCTGCATTTTAAACTGTGCTGGTTTTGTATTTAAAGATAACTGCAGAGAAAACCTTCATAAATATATTTGAAATGCTTCTGGTTTGGCTGTTATTTTCTCTTGTTGGCCACTTTGTTTTAATAATTTATTGTTTTAAGTTTGAGTTTATAATAAAACTTCATTAAAGACCCAAAGGGCAAAAAGAAGCTGGGACAGCTAACATGTTTGGAAAATCTTTAAAGTCTTTTTTGGTGAATGCTATTAAAGATGAGGAGATGGATACCACTCTAATTTCTGTATCTTAAATGAGCAGCAGTTGGTTACATTAGCATAAGGACTCAACTCAAGATGGAAGAATAGAGACTGTCATAATCTACCTCTCGGCACCTCTAAAAGACATGTGCAGTCCTGTGAAAACTACGGTACTGTAAATACCTTTTTAATTCCAATGGAAGCAGTAAAAGTCTTTTCGTATCAGGCAGATGGTGGTCATCAAATGCACTTGATTAACTGATCATCAGCCAGCGTGGCTGCCCTTAAAAAAGCAAGATGCTGCAATCTTCCAGACAATCTGATGTCCATCAGTGTGCAGAGGTTAGTGTACAAAAATCAAAGTATCCTGCATGTAGAAAGCATTCAACACAGTTGCCAATCTTCTCAGGAGTGACGTTCCAGCAAATTCACCCCAAAGTCAGACCATACAATGCTCAGAGAACACTAGAGCTCCAAGTCAGACTCTACATGCCTCAGCTAGCATGTTAAATGCTGAAATTCATGACAGTATAGTTAGGAGACTGAACAAGCATGGCTTGTTTGGAACGGCTGCCAGGAGAAAAAATCTTTTCTCTAAAAAGAACAGCACAGCTCAGGTCTGCAGAAGCTGCATCTGAACAAACCACAACAATGTCCTTTGGACAGACAGGAAATGTTTGGCCATAATGCACCACGATTGGTGAAAGCCAAACTCTGCATATCTGCACAAAACCCTACAAACTGTCCACACAGTGGTGGAGGACTGATGATTTGGGCTTATTCTACAGCCACAGGACCCGGGCACCTTGCAGTACCATCGTATTCAAGAGTCAAATGTGAGGCCATCTGTCGCCAACGATTGACTAAAACTGGCTCATGCAGCAGGACAAGAATCCCAAGCACAGCAGCAAATCTATAACAAAAAGAAAATAATCATAAGTGCTGCAATAGGCCAAAGTGCACAACCTGACTCAAAGGCTGTGGTTAGACCTTCAGAGAGCTGTGCAGAAACGAATACCTGTAAAGTTCAATGAACTGAAGCAATGTTGTAAAGAGGAGGGAACCAAAATTCCTCTACAGCAATGAGAGTGATAAAGTCACATAGAAACCATTGCTTCAACTTGTTGCTAACAGGTGGTTTTACAAGCCACCGAATCATGGGATGTATTTAGGTTTTCACAGGACAGCAAACTAAATGTGAAAATAAGATTTTTTTTTGTTTTTACTAGAATATGCTAAACTTTTGACTTTCTAGTGTAAGTATGACATTTTTGCACAATTTTAACAGGTAATCAGAGGTGGTAAGTAACGAAGTACAAATACTTTGTTACTGTACTTAAGTAGATTTTTTTAGGTATCTGTACTTTACTTAAGTATTTATTTTTCTGACTACTTTTTACTTTTACTCCCTACATTTTTACCCAAGTATCGGTACTTTCTACTTCTTACATTTTCAAAACAAACTCGTTACTTTTGGTTTACCGCGTCAGTGAAAAGTTTGCATTTCCGGTCTGTGCGCCGTCAAACATCAATCGATCTGAGCCGCAGTGATTGGTTCCGATGTGCGGCAGCGTCTGTGTGCGTCCACACCGAGCGACAGTGCGGGGCAGAGGGTACAGATACACACACACCACAGTAGAGGAGGAAGAAGAGAGCAGCACACAGATCAGCTGATCACAGCAACATCATTTACTGGAGGCTCAGTTAGTGTAACGCAAAAACACCTGTTACAAACATCGTTCAAAGAGCTACTTTTACTTTCTTACTTTGAGTAGATTTC
>VUQK01010241.1:10359-24233 GCA_015106715.1 Bujurquina vittata | reverse complement strand
CAAAATCATCCTCCTTAGATTGCATTTGTTTTATTTCTGCTCTAATTTAAGCACTGAAACAGGATATTTTTCATTTTCTTTGGCAGCGCACAGTTTTTCTGGCCCCTGCACTGTGATATTTGCATTTCCCCGTCATGCTTCACATGTGCATGATATAGAATGAGTAATTATTGTCACCAACTCCTGTCCTCACTGCTCATATGTTTTTTTTCATCTCTTTTTGCCCATCCCCCAGTTTAAAGGTTGAGGCATTAAGGACTGACAACCGCTGACCTTTCCCTCTGCGTGCATCTATTATCCAACAGGACTAATCATGTTTTTCTTGTGCCTTAGATAGATGTGAGAAGGCAGAGGGGTGTGATATGGAGAAATGTCAAGGTCTTGCTGTCTGAGATTGAAATATGTTGTTATAGATCCTTTGGATCAACTGATAATCTAGTTGTGTATGAAATAGGATGCTATTCGCTGATCTAATAATGGCCTTTGACCAAGGGTATGTATATTGTAAAAAAACTTACAAATATCACAAACATGGGTTTCAGCTAAAGTTTCAGATAATAAAACACGACAACATACATGACAGTTGTTCAAGAAAAAAAATGTAATATCCTAACTAAATTTGATGTTTATGCAAACATACTGAAACCAATGAAAGATGACAGTAACATTTTGAGCAAGGAAGGCCTTTAGATGCTGCGGCTACTGTAGTTCTCATGCATGCTGCATTAATGTCTGCAGAATGAGCCTGAGTTTGGTAACATCTTACTCGAGGCATTTTGTCATAGCTATGTGACAGGAACTATCAAGGCAGTAAAATCTCACTCTGCATTAGTAGTTAGACATCCGTGAGTACAGTATGGGTACATTTATTTCGTTGTAATTTCGGGTAAATGTGGCAAAGCATTTGTTACACCTGATTTAGACAGCAACCAACGTTGTGCCACCTATAAGTATACTGTTCTTTACAGTGAAGTAGGTTAAACATTTCAATTCCCCTGAAACAGTTTTAAATAGCTTCTGTTGCAGAGGGACCGTGGAATGTACAGATAGATTAAAAGAAACAACCCAGAGGTCCATTTTCATAATTATGTTTTTGGTGCCAAACCCAACTGCTTGGCCAGCACTCCTAGAAAGGGAGGTTGGGGGAGAGAGAGAAAGAGGGAAAGCAACGAGAAATCAATACTTCAGTTGAAACAGCCCTAGCTGTGTATTTTTTATTTTATTTTATTCATTTATTTATTTATTTTTTGGGTGGTGGGGTGGAGAGGACCTGTGTGAGAGAGGCAGTCTGACCCTTGTGGCTGTAGTAGCAGCTGGAGCAAAAGGGAGAAGATATTGTAAGATGAAAAAACTACTGCACTTCCTGGCAGACACAGCTTTTTAACTATATAGGTGTTACCAACCTCTCCAAAGCCATCACTGTGTGCTCAAAGCAAAATCATGAGCCATCAGTCTATCCAGCCTTTGCTGCTCCTGACTTAAGCACAGCAAAGCAACAAGAAACTTGCACAAGCCGGAGCAGTTGCCCCCTGCCGAGGGCAAAGCAAGGCAGCCATTTGTTCTCCTCTCCCTTCTTTCTTTAATGCTGTGTCACTCACAGTAATGTGAACAAGATAATCCAATATCCAGGACTGACGCTATAGAGTAAGGCACTCATCTACAGCATGTGCAGACACATGATTTGATTTGTTTATATTGCTTTCAATTACCTCTCTGTGTCCCTTGTTGAGCTCAATAAACTTTTATATTGTGGATATTTATCTCTGGGTGCCCATTCTCTATTCTTATGGCCTTCTTCATTTAGGCATTATAATTTCTATGTAAATAAATCACATTTTGAAGCCTCTGTGTTTGGTCACTGAAGAAGCCAGTGGGCCTTGGCATTCAGCAGTATAAAGGGGCAAACAAGTACAGAGTGCTTCAAACAGACTGTTAACATCTTCTTTTGTGTTGCATCAGATGCCTGCTTTCCCTTTTCCTCTAGTCTGTGTATGTACACACAGAGGCATGTGCATGTGTCTCTGCTCACTGTGTTGTCATCCACCCCTGCTGTTGTCTCATGTCAGTTCTAACCTCACCCTGCTAGCAGTGCTGGTTCACATCCCCAGGAGCCTGCAGCAAATTATCATATTTATCGAGAAGCCAGCCATAGCATTAGCAGGAATACACAAGCCTCGGCTGTGGCTCCAGAGAAACGACCACTGTAAATCACACTGTCAGCCTTTCATGCAAGCTTAGTCACGGTTGTCAAGGAGACTGTGATGTGATTCTGAAGGCTATTCTGTTTCCTGGAGGATTCACAAATATACATTATAACTAACATTTGATTGGGCTTCTTCATAAGTTAATATCAGGTCAAACTCAGGCACTTTGAGCTTTATATTTCTTCATTTACATACTCATGTTCTAATGTTGAGTCAACAAAACCTTTGATTTCTGTTAAATAAGGGCTTCTGAAGGTCATAAAATATTTCAGAATTACAGAAAACTGTGCACTATTAATGATAAATAGAATTTTTAACATGTAGCCACATTTTATGATTATGAAGATCTTCTAGGTTTGCAAGTATGGCTACATGTATATCAAAGTCACAGTGCGAGCCAGAATTACAGGTGCTTTTTTTTTAAACACTGATTTTCCTCCAACTCATATTAAATTGGAGTAACATTAATCACATCTGATTTTAGACCATTATTTTATTTTTATTTATGAATATGTAAGAGTTTAAGGTTCATTGTTTGAGAAGATATGCTATGAAAAATCCACTTTTTTAAGACGTTAAGATTCGTTCGTTCAGTTCACTCTGCACATTGTGTGAACATGTGAGTCTTTCATACAGCTGTTAAAAGCCGTACTCTATGGGATGTTTACTTCTGGCTTGTTTTCGGGAAGTATTGAGTGTTTTGTTTTTTCGCTTTTCTGTTAAAGAATATTCTTTCAGTAAACTTGTAACTTATTAGCATTGTGAAGAACAGGCCTAAGGTAAGATTAAAGAGGATTAGTTTGTTTTTTTTCCATATAAAAACCCTTATGAGTACATGATCTGTACACACTGCAGGCAGTATTGACCATGAAATGGGAATACCAGAACAATAATGCAGGGTCTTTTATTCTAAATGCTTGTCTCAATAAATGCAAACAGAGGACAGAAACTGAACACTGCAGGACTCAATTAAAATTAGTGCTGTCAAAAGACGAGCTTAATCATTTAACACGCCGCGGAGCCGCATTAAACACATTACAGGGTAATTAATGTGGAAGCCTTTTTTTCAGTCAAAGGAAGTCATAGTATATTAGTATAATCAGTGTACTACAAGCCTCGTGACTTCCGCTGTACCCCCGATGTACGTCTCCACTTCACTCAGATGCACATACACATGTTCTTGTTGTAAAGGTTGGCTCAAAGGAGATGTGTACAATTGCTAGAGCTGACCTAGTAGCAGCTTTGTTAAGGATTCATTGACCGCACGAAACAAGGTCACTGAACTTCTATCAAGGCGTCATTTTGGATGCCTTAACCTTGGTTAGTTACAGTTTAGGAGCACAGAACATGAGACAACCAGGGGCAATTCTTGCAATAATAAAATTAATGCTCTTTTACACCAATGCATTTATATTTTTGAACACTGGCTATGATTTAATACTAATCTTTGTATTACAGGAAGCCATCTTTATACTCTGTTTCTTGTGATTTATCAGTATTATAATCTTGCACGTGCAGTATAATTGTCCCCTTCCTATGAAGTCAACTGTAACGTTTTTTTCCCCAAGCCCAGGTACATTCCAGATGGCTCGTGAGTGGGTGAAACCTACTGCTAAGGAGAACGTCTGACAAAAATTAGCATTAGAAATAATAAAAGCGTGTTATTGTGTGTCTGCATTTTGGCCAGCCAGCTGCACTGGTATGTTGAACGAGGTTTCTGTGGAGCCGGTCGGACTGTATCCCAGTTAGCCCCATATTAGTGGAACTATCTTGGTAAACACTGACTTAGACTCATTTCCATTCTGAGTTAGGAAGTGTAGAGAGAACTCCTAAGTGCATTAGAGTCACTCACAATTTAGGTCCACTTTGTCTTTCAGTTGAGGGTGAACGGAGAATGGGAGAAAATGTAGCAGAGCTAGAAATTTAACAGCAGCCTGTAATCAAAGTCCTGCAAAGATAACTGCATTCTCTTCACACAGACTGGAAAACTGATCATTTGCTAGATTTTTAAAATATACTTTTAATTATTAAGTAGGCGACGTTATTTTATTTAAATAGCAACTCCTGTTTATTTTGGTTCCTAATTAGATACTAATTACTTTTGCAAAAGATGTCTGCCAATCAAGAAACACTTCATTTGGAACAAGATCCAAGCATAAAACAGACATCACATCCATTATCATGCCAAACTTGCTGAAAAATCTATTCCTTTTGTTCTTGTTATTTCACACTTTTCTTGTTTAATATTCCGCAAGTTCTGGCATTCATTTTGATGTTGCTGCAAGCCCGGTGGGCATTCTTCCTGAGGCAATATGCACTTCACTCCTTGATAGGGATTGATTTTCAAAGGCGTGGTTTGTAGTCATTCACAGCAGGCTGTAAACTTCCACTGCTTGATGTCCCCCGTGGACTTGAACCTCACACAACCTTGACAGCTTGTGTTATCTAAGGTCATGCACCTTAACCCATTTATGTCACCTCTGGTCCATACAGAGTATGTAAAATCTTTACTACTGGGAGTTGACGGCTCCTGACTATAACAAATAGAATTGCTCCTGTGAGGGCTGGCCTGTAATTGTTTCACACTGCAGTGTGTATTCCCCCATTGCGTGTTCTATTCCATCTATGTTGACAGACTGATTTATTTAGTGTGTATGAGTGTATGTCGGTGTTTATGTGTCTGCAGAAGTAGTTAAAAGGCAGAAAAGGCAGGTTGAGATTATGGAATCTACCACAGCACTTTAGCAGATGTTAATAGACCCCCTCATGAAAACACCATCCATGCAGCTGATTATCAGCCATATAGTTGACTTTTAATAGAAAAAAGTACTTCTATCTTATATCACACACAGTAACTGATTACTATACTAAATGTCACGTTTTTCTTTCATAAGTTGTCTTCCTGCTTTTACTTGAGGCAAAGCTGTTTCGCCTTGGCCGATACCAGCTCTAATAGTTGTTCTTGAAAGTTATTTCTGTATTGTATCTGCTTAAAATTTAAATAGTACATCTATTGTTTGGGGCTCTTTAACTTTTCTTGTTTTGTCTACTCTATGGATGAATGGGAATAAAGTTATTGATTAGAAAGGGCATTATATAAAGAGGTACAACAAGATATTCATGAGATTACTCAAAGAGTGACTGATTATGTGCATTGTATGCTATCAGTGCAGTAATAAAGAGAGAGCGCTAAGATGTTATTTATTGTGTTACCATCATCATTTCATGGCAATAGATTTAAAGTCCCCTGACACAAGCTCATGCCTAAAAAAATGCAGGAAAAAAATTAACACTATCAGAGCTATTTCCAGTTACTGGGCTCCATTTATGTGATTTAGATAGCATACATGAGAATGCCCATCTCTCAGAGTGCCATGGAAACCTTCATCAAATTAGAATTGAAGTGATTATCCAGGGCAGGGCAAAAGGACAAAATCGATAGTTCTTTGTTTGAGGCTAAAATGAAGAATGGGCATTCAGCAGGGATCTCTCCCTCTCTATTGCTTCCTTTCTCTCTCTTACACACACACACACACACACACACACACGCACGCACAAAGCCATGTACACTCCCACACGAGCCTCATTGAATTGCGTATTCTGTTCCAACATCCTTGACCGTATCAGCATTAGGCTTGCATGGTGTAGTCTCAAACCTTCTGTCTTGGTTTTTCCCTCCCTTGATAGGAAAAAATCCTCAAAGGAGAAGTGCTTCCTTAGATAATTGCAATTAGCAGTTTTGGCTGGATTTTGTAGCTCTGGCCCTGACCTGGCTCTCTGTGTTAGGTAAGAGGCAGTGGGAGTGGGCTTGTTAGGCATGTTTCCAGCCTCCAGAAAGCCCTCTGCCCCTTTGCCACACACAGGCCCAATGCTGCAGTCAGAAAGCTGGGCAGAACAAGAGATAGGAAACTGTGTAAGTGAATAAAGACAGAGAGCAGAGACTTGCTTTCTGCTGCTTAGTTACCACATTTATACTATAATTACAAAAAGCTCTGGATGCAAAAGGTGCTGCACCCTCGTTTTACATCTCAAAAGCCTGTTATTTAACAGAGACAAAGCAAATGACACATCAACACTTTGCCTGCAAAAATGTGACTGTTTCCAGAAAGGTTATGTAAAATATAATACCCTATCTTATATAATTTTTAAAATGCAACAATCACTTTGAATTTGAAGCTCATTTTGAATTTAAAAGAGTGTCAATAAAAGACATAAAAAGTTGTTAATTGCTACAAAAGGAATCAGACAGAGAACTTTTCACAACAAATTGTGTTAATTACTTGACAAAGTATGAAAAGAGGATCCCAGGGAGTGTTTCAGAAACACAGGAGCACATGGGGTTCATCACTCTTTATATGACAGTGTGGGCAAATATGTAAACTATTTAAGAAAACCCATTTCCTAATGTAAAATTTTGAAGAATTTGAGAATCATCTTGCAAAACATTATGTCACTGTCCGTTTGCAAGAGCTAGCCGGTGCTGATGACTGTGATCTTCTGGCCCTCAGGCCGCACTGCATTAAAAACAGACACAATTTTTTTAGGGGAAATCACAGCATGGCCTCAAGAATACTCCTGAAAACAATTGTCAACGAACACAGTGTTCTCTTCATCCAAGAATACTCTTTAGAACTCCATCCAAAGGAAAAAAAGCATCTGTACTTTCAGGGAGATTGTGAATTTTTCTTTCTTTCGATGGCAACAAACGTGATTTTTGTCAATTTATCGCAGTTAATCAGCATGTTATCACAAACAGATTGCATATAATTGCCAACTTGATCCCACAAACTGAAAGCAGACCGATAGCCGACTGTCTTACTTCTGTTTTACTGCTGTCCTGATGTACCAAAGTTGCTTTGAAGACATCAACGACTGTGAGTGGTCCCAGACCTGGTCCCCATTTTCGAAGCAAGCATTTCAAAGGCAACAAGATCACAAATTCATGGTATACGGTTGCAGTAATTTTGATTGTTCTGCAATCTGCTCTTTTCCCTGATCTAAAATGTCCCAATATTTTTGTCCATATAATTTGTGAAGGTGTGTTAGCACTCCCTGCTTGGGTAACTGGCACATGTTTGAATTAATATTCATTATTGCTGAACGATATACAGGTTGTGGAATAATCTATGTCCAGATAGCTTTTTAAGGCAAGACCTTGCTATCTCAGCAAGATAATGTCAAACCATTTCTGCATGTATCATAACAGTGTGGCTCCTTATTAAAACAAGTCTGTTAAAAACATCTACCCTTTTATTTAATAACAAAACTGCAATAAAGGGGACCCTGAAATATTTTATAGCTATTTTAACATTTTGCCTTCAAACCCACAAACATTGGGCTCCATTTTTTTTTTCAATAAAATACATCATGTTATTAATAGGAATGGGGCCATTCACTACAGTTTCATATTTCACATTAATGTGTGAATTTAGGAGAAATGAGAGAAATTATTTTAATTGCTCACGCAATTTAATTTTGCAGTCAGTAACCAGGAACAGTCGGCTGCACTAAAAGGAAACTTTAACAGCAATAGAAGCATTTCTTTTAAATAAACTTGGAGATTTTAAAGGCACTTTGCAAAAGAAAGAAAATGTTTAAAAAATATCACAGTAAGAAGAAGAACGTACTGTAAGGGTCCTGTGAAATGAAGCAGAACCGTAAAATTCAGGTAACTTATGATTTGTGTGGAGCTGTCAAACAAGTTTTCTGCGAACAGTCTTTCACATTTATGTGGAGTGAAGGCTCTCATTCACCCTCTCTCTCTCTCTCTCTCTCTCACACACACACACACATGCTTTAAACACATGCACACCCTGATTCACATAAAGGCCTATAATCCATCAATGTGCTCATTGCTGTCATGAGTAAAGAGACAGAGCTCTAAGCAAGAGTCCTCTAACACAAATTTGATTTACCTCAATTTGCCTCAAACAGTGACATGTGAGTACTAGAAGTGCTAATGCAGACTGGCACCTTTTACTGCCAACCGGCATGTGTCTGTTTAGCTCAGTTTCAAAGCCTGGGCTCGTGCCAAAATTTGATTTGTTTAGAGATGGTGTTGGGTTTGAAAGAGTTTAAATTTATGAAAATTAACAATGAGAGACAGCAATATTGGGGATGGCTTCACATGGGAGTAACGCAGACTGTGCCCACGTTCCTCATAGCTGTAAAGAAAAATTTGCTGTGGTGGTTTTAGATATTTTATAGGAATACTGCGTGCAGACACCAAAATCTAAAATCTTGAATCGTTATCAAGCTCATATAATTAGTTTAAAAACTAGAGAGGCATGGAATTTTCTAATTTAGTTTCTTAAGTGCTGCTTTTTACTTTAACAAAGTCTTCAGAAGTTAACTCGGATAAGCTGCTGTATGTGTCTCCCATAAAGGATTCAAGTTGGAAACATGTTATCAAGAAACTGTGCCTGCATATACCGACATAAATCAACCTAAGGGTTGTGTCATACATAAAAACCATCTGGCAACATAATTATACAATAAAGCACCTCTCTGCACCACCAAGCCCCGTAATGATTTAGGCATGCCAGTCATGCTTTATACCTGAAAATCCTAATTGCGTATACATATTTGATAAGCCTGCCCATTTGGATCTGAATTAATATTATTATCTACAGTTCAACCAGTGCGGTGTCACTCTCCTCTATCACAGACATCCTTGACATACATGCCCTTCATAGCAAATGTTACTGTAATTATTTAGGGGTCTGTGCCATTATGTGCCTGAAAAAATGCCCCTACACAAAAACTGTTAGGCCAACAAAACATCTGCATTATGTCATCTGCTGCCCATTTATGAATTTATTTACACTATATGTCCAATGGGAACATTCAAATGAAGCCACTGTGATCTGATCTGATACCAGCTAAGTACAAGACAAGTAATGGTGGATTTTGGGGTGAGAGAATGAAGGGATAAATAACTATCTGTATTGTTGAGGAGAAAACAATGTACCAAAGCTTGCAGTGGGTTATCCCTTACTTCCACATGGCATAGGTTCAACAAGGTGCTGGAAACATTCCCCAGAGATTTTGATCCATATTAACATAACAGCATCACGCAGTTGCTGTAAATTTGTCTGCTGTTCATCCATGATGAGAATCTCCAATTGTGCCGCATGCGAAAGGTGCTCACTTGGCTTGAGCTCTGGTGACTACAGTTTGAGTACAGTGAACTCACTGTCATGTTCAAGAAACTAGTTTGAGAGGATTTGAGCTTTATGACATGGCACATTATCCTGCTGGAAGCAGCCATCAGAAGTGGCCATAAAGGGATGGACATTGGTCAGCAACAATACTCTGGTAGGTTGTGGCATTTAGACAATGCTCAGTAAGAGATACAAAGAGGCCCAAAGTGTGCCCAGAGAATATCATTTACACCATTACACCACCATCAGTCTAAACCCGGGATACATGACATGATGCTTTCATGTTGTTTACCCTAAATTCTGACCCTACGATCTGGGTTTTGCAGCAAAAATAAAGACTCATAAGACCAGGCAAAATTTCTTCAATTTTCTATGTGCCTGTGTGAATTGCACCCTCAGTTTCTTGTTCTTAGCTTGCAGGAGTGGCACCCGGTGTGGTTTTCAGCAGCTGTAGCCCATCTGCTTTAAGGTTCAACTTGTGGTCCATTTAGAGATGCTTTTCTGCATACCTTGGGTTATTTGAGCCACTGTTGCCTTCTTATGAGCTCAAAGCAGCCTGGCCATTCCCCAGAACTGCCGCTCACTGGATATTTTCTCTTTTTCGGATCATTCTCTGCAAGCCCCAGAGATGGTATTGCGGGAAGATCCCAGTAGATCAGCAGTTTCTGAAATACTCCCACCAGCCTGCCTGGCACCAACAACAATGTGACATTCAAAGTGACTTAAATTACCTTTGTTTCTCATCCTGATGCTCGGTGTGAACTTCAGCAGGCCGTCTTGATCATGCCTACATGACTGAGCTCCGCGTGGCTAGACATTTGTGTTAACAATCAATTGAACAGGCATACCTAATAGAGTGGTCAGTGAGTGTACAAATAGTGATACAGATATAACACAGATAAACATAGTAAAGGATAGGTTAATACTTGCATGCTCATATGGACAATGAAACACAAAACTTACTTAAAACATTGCCAATGAAACTCCCGTATGAGGGTAGTGTGCAAAAAAAAAGTCCTTTGTCCTCTTTTTGTTCAGAATTTCATTTTAACTTTCAGACAGACCAACTATGAGTCACAATTACACAAATCAAGTGGGATTGTATCACAGTTACAGTATTTTTAATACAAAATCCCCTCTTGTATTTCACTGATGCCTTGCTGTGCTGTGGAGAGAATACACAGACAGGGAGTTTTGTACGCAAAGAATAGATTGTACTGGACTGCGCTGGGATATCATTTTGGAACTCGATTGCTTTAATTCAGACTGTTGGCCTCTACCTTCAACTAAGCAATAATTTTTTTTTGTTCTGAATGTGTCACTTGTGGCCCGCATACTTAAATAGAAAATGGTTTGAAGGAGGAATTTATAGTCAGCATTGAAAAAAATATGCTACAGCAAAAGTCTTGAAAAATACGAAGACATCCTTTTCAGAGCATGACAGGTTGAATGAGGCAAAACTTTTTTGTTTTCAGTGCTTGTGGCTTTCAGGATATTTTTTTTTCTTTTCAGATTAAAGCACCTGTGCCTCGTTTTTGTGTTTGCCTTATGCAGGTGGCCAACCTGGCTTGTTCCATTTCCAACAATGAAGAGGGCGTGAAGTTGGTACGAATGGCTGCCACCCAAATTGACAGCTTATGTCCACAGGTAAGTACATTATAAGCACCTACATCCTATAAGATGCTATTCAAGTCAAAATGTTGTGCTATGAGCTTTACTAAATTGAACTGGTGGGAATTTCACTTTAATTTTTTTACTTATTTGTGAAATTGTAATATTTAGGAATGTTAAGGAAAAGAGGTCATAGTTGTCAGCGCTGGAGGAAACGCTATAAATAATGTGCAGGAGGACCTTGTAGTACTGCTTCGCCGAAAGAAACAAAGGAGGATGTTGAAATCCTTGAGTTGTTTCAGAGGTTAACTGTAAGCCTTATCCACACAGGACCCAACACTGTAACAAGAATGAGAAATGGAGAAGGGAGGCTGATTTTAAGATTCATGATCTAACGTGCAGTCTCCACTATCCGTACCTGCTGAGACCAACTAACTTATAAAACTTGGAGAGGAACCGTCCCCTGATACTGCTTGGCAAAGCTGAACACAGACAGATTAAAAAACATAATAGACATAGGCTTTGTGACTGGAGTAGGGGGAACAAAGAGGAGATGCAACAAAGAGAGATATTTCCATCTGTTCTGAGTTTACCACAGGTCTGTTATTTCTTTAACATGTGCAAATGCACACAAGCACACACGCACCACCTCACTGACTGCCATGTTCAGATCATAATCTAGATCAGATTAATTTAAGTGAAAATATATCTAAAAAGTGCAGAGTGAAAAAAGCATAGGCACACACACACACACACAAAATAACATGATCTTTATTAAAGTGGCAGTACACAAGTTATTTTCTTCAACTTTTCATTATGAATTAAGTGTTTATTGGTTCTAGAATAGTGCTACTAACTCGGCTAACTGCCTCTGGGTATGAAGTCTCCTGGGAAAATGAAGGTTTGACTGTGAAATAAAAGCAGGAAGAAGATAGCACTTTATTTTCCCTAGCAGCTATTGGTACTTCCCTCAGGTAGTTACAATACTGTATATTGGCATTTCAAAGTGCACGAAAGTTGTATTAATTTTAGTATTCCTATATCTTGTTTTTCTGTCCAAACACGGCTCAAGGTCTTTCGTTTTTTGTTTTTTTTTAGAGAACGTAGCCTTCCTTTCCTTAAGCTTTTCAACACATCTTTCGGTCATTTGGATAGCACTCCCTTTTATTTAAGAAAAAAAAAGATTTCACAATATATTTGAAGCAAATTCTATATTTTTTCGTATGTCACTGCACATGTGGTTGTTAAAGTCCTGGGGATTTTTTACTCATCCTTTCAGCTGTAGCCACTATTAACAGACCACAGCATAGACTAAAAACCCTAACGACTACAAGAAAGTACACAGGACTCGGCTACTGTGCCGCTGCCACCACACTGTTCACCTCATAGTGTGAGACACTTCACAGGGTGGCCAGACTTTGTTTCATATTTCCAGCCACCATGCTGCCAACATTGTGTATGTTCTCATTGTCATACCTGGTGCTGAAAACTTATACAAGTGTCTTTTTTCTCCTGGAAAGATTCACATATGTAAAGACATGGCTTTTGAAGCCTGAAATCACAGTACAGTGCAGTGTGCTTCACTTTAAATGCACACATGTACACATATGGTACTGCAGATGTTTCTGTCTTTACCCCTCGTCCCATCTCAGGTTATCAATGCTGCACTCACTTTGGCTGCCCGCCCCCAAAGCAAGGTGGCCCAGGACAACATGGACGTTTTCAAGGATCAGTGGGAGAAGCAAGTGCGCATCTTGACGGAGGCTGTGGATGACATCACCTCTGTGGATGATTTCCTTTCTGTGTCAGGTATGAGGCAGCACAAATTCCTCACAGACTGGCTGATTGAAGAAAATGATCCACATCCTTCTGATTTTCGCTCATACGGTTGAAGTGAGTGAGTGATTGAACGTAGTGGCTCGTAGCCTCTGGCACCAAATTTAAAAAGAAAAAAAAATTCTCTAGAGATGCTTGATGTGAAAAACAGAATTACAGTTTGGTTAATAAGAAATCACAACATTTGAAAAAAAAAAAGAGTGAGGCAGAAGAAAACAGCAATTTAACAGTGACATTAGGAAATGAAAAACCTTTCATTTTATGTTTTTACAACATGTTCAACGTATTAATTTGTTCTTTCCCTTCATTCACAACAAAGATGAACAGTGCCAAAATAAGGCTATAAGGTGTTGAATTTGTTCATGCTCAACATTTTTTCCAGAAGAAGTAAATTGAACAATGCATTCACATTCAGGGACAAATGAATCATTGCATTCAATTCTTGTTACTATCAGCAACTAATGCAAAAATGATTTCAATTTCCAGGGATAATCCGCTCATCAAACAATAATTATTTCTCCCAACAACAGAAATCTTTGGGTCCTTCCAGTTCCATTCACTGTTATCCTTTTTCCCTCTCTTTCTCTGAAGAGAACCACATCCTTGAGGATGTCAACAAATGTGTAATAGCTCTCCAAGAGGGTGATGTGGACACTCTTGACCGAACTGCTGGAGCTATCCGGGGCCGAGCTGCCCGCGTGGTCCACATCATTAACGCTGAGATGGAAAACTATGAGCCCGGGGTCTACACCGAGCGTGTGCTGGAGTCCATCAAGCTCCTGTCTGAGACTGGTTAGTGCGCTGTACACACGCCTGTGTAGCTGTGGAAGCTCCAACATGAACCCCAGCTTAATGTAGTACTAGTATGATGCATATAGTATCCTTCACCTCTAGACTGTGTTAAAGATTTTGCTGCAAGCCTTTTGGCAAGTCAGACTACTTTTAGGAATAGTCTATCACATAGAAACACACACACATATATATATATATATATATATATATATATATATATATATATACACACACACACACACACACACATTTTCACAGTCTATTTTTA
>VUQK01010240.1:6102-26050 GCA_015106715.1 Bujurquina vittata | reverse complement strand
TTTTTTTTTTTTTATTTATTTATTTCTCTTCTTTGTTCCTTTTGTTTTTTTTTTTTTTTTTTGTTTTTTTTTTTTTTTTTTTTTTTTTAAATAGTAAAAAATTTTGTTCTATATTTAAATGAATAAAGCAAACCAAAATGTATTTGTAGTTTCACATTTCCTCTTCTCTGACACATCCTAGAATAAAAAAACGTGTTTGTGGAACTGGGCAGTAATAATGGCAGTAATATAAGAGAGACAGAGAAGGTGTAAGCTGCTGTGGAAGTGGAGGCTTTGAAAAAGGTGTCCAATTATTCGAAAGAGAGAAAAACACAGTCAGATGATGAGCATAACCCACCCTGAGGGAGGGCAGTAAGACAAACATGGGGAGAAAGAATTTCTATCTAATGTCAGACAGCTGTAAAAAAATCTCAGGACTTTACAAGGATATAGCCTCTTATGTTTGTGTTTCTGTTTTATAACATGCAGTAGTTGAATGTGTTTAGTCTGTGGTAGCTTTCTTTTAAATCATAAAGATACCGTTAAAGGTAATAAAATGTAGCTTAAATACACAGAGGCTCGTGACAGTGATGGCTTGTTATGTAAGAACAAGTCAAAAAGAAAAAGAGGGACAGGGACTGCAGATGGTGCAACTAAGAATGAAAATATGAACCAGTAGCTATTACATAATATTTCACTGAAATGTTGATATTGTATGACAAAAGTTTTGCTGCATGAGCAACCACAGTAGCGCTCCTGTACAAGTCCAGTCAAAAGTGCTCCTCCATGTGGGTGTAAACTCACGGGACACCAGTGCAGTATTTCTGAAGCAGGAAGTTGGACAGCTCTTGAAGGATTGGCTGGCTGTGCAGGGCGACAAATTGTTCCCGACAAACCTGGCACGAGGAGGATGAGGCAGAGAGAAGTGTACTTTGAGTTAGTTGACCAATAAAGCTCCTCGGGCTTATTGACCAGGTAAACAATGAATGGGGCAGAGAAGGAAATATAAAGGCACACAACCAAATCTGTCCAACGGATCAGCTCCAAGAGCTTAAACAACTTTGCCTTGGCTGTATGTCATCTCCATTTCTGCTTGAAAACCTATTATTGCCAAATGCGGTTGAGTGGATGCAATTTATTACTGCTATAACACAGGAAAAGATGCGCTATTAGTAACTGTACTAACACTGTATTACTATTGTACTGTATTAGCATTTCCATATTAATCTAGGCCTGGATATCACAAACATCTAAATCAAATCAAATACTTTGTAAGAACCTCATGAGAAGCCCTTGCTAGCTCGAGCTAACTCAACTAACGGTTAGTAATTAATTATGAGAAGATGATGGATCATCCACCACAAAGATCACACAGAATCTGTAAAGGCACATTAAACTGCTCGGCAAACTGCTTATTAAAGGCCCTAATAAACTTCTGCAACCTTCAGTAAAGTTTTCTATAATCCTGTGCAAAAGTCTTGAGCCATCACTAATTTCTTTAGATTTTGCTTTCACTGAGCCAGACTTTGTCATTTTTTAAAGTGGTCCTGAGCTCCAGGCTTTCTGAAAGTCTTTGAAAGTTTTTTCTTTGAACATTTGCTACTTTTTCACTTATTTTCAATCAATTCCTTGTACCTGAGCCGTTTTACAGTCATAAAATAGATTCCCAAAGAGCTATTAGCTGAAAACGTCTGGAGTGATGAATCCAAATGTGAGATTTTTGTCAGTAATAAGTATGTAAGAGGTTTGGAAAGAGCGTCTACAGCCATCTGTCATGGTTTGGGGCTGCATTTCAGACAGCTCTGTTAGCGATCTTGTCAAAATTGATGGGATTATGAAAACAGAAAACTACCATCAGATTTTGATCCACCATTTAATACCATCTGGAAAGAATCTGACTGGCAACAGCTTCATTTTTCAGCAAGAAAATAATCCCAAACACACTGCCAATGCAGTAAAAGCATACCTGGATAGTAAAACACAGAACGTATCACTATCAGGCATGGACTGGTCTCCCTGGAGTTTGGACCTCAACACTGTTGCATCAGTGTGGGATCATCTTGACAGAGAACAGAAGAAAAGGCAGCCAACATCCAAAGAAGATCTTTGAATGAAAGCCTGGAGAACTATACCAGAAGACTACTCAAAGAAATTACAATGAAGCTGGCCAAAGAGAGTCTGAGCCGTGTGGGAGAATAAAGGTGGTCATACCAAATACTAACTTTCAAGCTTTTGTATGAACTGTACCACCTTACATACTATTTCCATGTATGTTTACAACAATTTTCCTAGTAATCTATCAAATGAAGGGTGGCTCAAGACTTTTGCACAGTATCATAAATATACAGCAACATATAGTTACATATATTAGACAGGCATTTCTTCCTCACCTCGTCTTGCTAAAAACCCCACACCACCTTTTTAAAGTTCCTATCGCAGAACG
Organism: Bujurquina vittata; assembly: GCA_015106715.1. NCBI lineage: Eukaryota > Metazoa > Chordata > Actinopteri > Cichliformes > Cichlidae > Bujurquina > Bujurquina vittata. The sequence continues at coordinate 23,628 of VUQK01010240.1, read as the reverse complement.
TATCAGAAGAGCTATAATTGAAGCTTCTTTACTCTATGAATTACCTTTATGAATTATGTTGTTTAAGTTAGTTTCCCCAAACTTTTAATTATTCTTATTTGAAGGTGCATCACAGTGAATCAGAGGTGTACCCCCACCCGTCACCCAGTACTGATAGGATCCATGCCCTTGTAATAAGATGTGCAGTACAGAAAAATTGGCAGACGAAGAGAGAATCAGCTGTTATTAAAACAAGGATCTTCTTCGTGTGCCTAGGTGTTGACCAAGATATTTAATACCCCTCGTCTACCACTGTGTTCAATTACCTGTGTAATGAGGAAGGCGTACACTCTCACACTGAGATGGAGACTATGCGCGAGAATAAATGTAGTGAGAGAGAACTGCTTCATTGGAGATTGGGTGAAGACATAAAACTGTGACTGCAATAAAGCTACATCTACAGAAAATTGGGGCCTTATGGTAATTTGATCCATTTTATTCTATGCTATGTCTCAGTCTGGGCCTGACAAGCATGTTTCAGCTGGCAGGGCCAGGCAGTCATTTATTCAGCACATCAGGCTCTGTCTGCTGTTGCTACCTGCAGCCTGTACAAGTACAAAGCAGTGACAATATTAAGTTTGCTTTCCTGGCATCACTAACCATCTCTTAGAACAGAAGCACTAGTCATAGATGCAACACAATATTTTTAACACCTGCACTGGCTGTAGAAGTGCTAAAAGAAGCTCAGCTTTCAGAAACATAAAATCATTGTTTAGTTACAGCTAAAAAATAAACGTCAATAACAAGTTAGGAGAAAGCAAGTATTTAATCTTGTGCCACCAAACCCCGAAAATACACAATCAAAACAAACTGGAAACAGCTGTGAGCAGAACTGAGATGAAGGAGAAATGGTGAAGCTACCTGCACAGGTGGGAGCAAAGAACAGAGTACTTTAATGTGTTACCTTGTTCATGGTGTCCACAGTGAGAGCGTGCGTCCAGAAACAGTCGTGAACTGAGACAAAAGTAAGGCCAGCACTGAGAGGGGATGAGAAGAGAGGAAATGAAGGCATTATGAGAGGCCATGTGCAACAATTACATCAGAAAAGAAAAAAGGAGTAGGCAATAAGAGGTAGGTATTACAAAGAAACAGACAAACCCACAAGTCAACACCAATTATTCATGCAAAGCCAGTGATAGTGTAATGAAGCGCAGAACAATTAAAAAAATGCCTATTTGAGGTGATGAATAGATTTATTATGAGACTACACTTTTTCAAAGCCAATTTGGGATCATGCAAATACACAATATTGTCAATCTTAAACATATTTTGACTGACTATAAAAATATTACTCTGTAATGCTAACAGAGGGCCCAAAAAAATCTCTTATTTTTTATTTTGAGATATTTAAGTTGAGATATTTAAGTTGTATATGACAGTACCTGTAGCAGTGGAGAGCTGTCAGCATCATGTGTGTGGAGTCCAGGGAGTGGATGAAGTTAGGTGGAAAAGCATTCTTCTGTTTAACTGTGTCTGGCCTCCTGAGAAAGGACACAGAACAAAGCACAGACATATTATATCTTATACATTATTTTCTCAAATGGCCCCTGTACTCACAAGTCTGAAACATAACCTAGTACTTGGTGGAAAAACCCTTGTTGGCAAGCACAAGCACTACCTGTAGTTGGTCACCAGGTTTGCACACATCTCAGGAGGGATTTTGGTCCACTCCTCTCTACAGAAACTCTCTAAATCCTTTAAGTTTGGCTGCTGCTTGGCAACTCCAAGCTTCACCTTACTCCACAGTTTTATTTAATAGTACTGAGGTCTGAGACCAGCTAGGCCTTAATGCGCTTCTTCTTTAGCCATTCCTTTTGTTGGCTTGGCAGTACTTTTCCTAAACCTTCTTTGAATCATTGCAGCATTAACTGGGAAACTTAAGACAGGCCTGTACATGTGCCTTCTTGAGAGGGGGACCTTGCAGTCACGAGATTTCAATCCATTACAGCATAGGGTGCTACTAATGGTGTTCTTGGTGACTGTGGTTACAACTGCCTTCGGATTATTAACAAGCACCTCCTGTGTAGTTTTAGACTGATCAAACACCTTTCTCATGATAACCCTCACATTGTGAGTGAAAATCTTGTATGGAGCTCCAGACCGATTGTGACCTATGGTCATTTTATATTTCTTCCATTTCCAAATAATTACACCAAGCGTTTTCACCTTCTCGTGGAGGTTCTTGCTGATGGTGTTGTAGCCCATTCCAGCTTTGTGCAGATCTACAATATTGTCCTTGGTATCCTTTGACAGCTCTTTGTTCCTGCCCATGGTGATGGGGAGGTTGGAATGGAATAAATTGATTCTATGGACAGGTTCACTTTATGCACATAACAAGTCCAGATCAAGAGTATCTAATTAATGAATGGATCTGTGTGCCACATGGGCACACTGCCAATCTGTAGAAAATAGTATTGTAGCCCAACTTCACTTTTGTGTAATGTGTTTCTTTTTTCTAAATTTGTGGTTGATATATGCCTTGTCTCAACCACAATGCATTGTAAAGGCAGGTTTTTTTTTGGCCACAAAGTCTCTGCTCACCACCTACCATAACTGTCACACCTTGTCCTTGTCCTCCAAATAAAATTAATGTAAAAGGATTTTGAGTTGGAACACTGAAGAAGAGCCAACAAGTAGTCAGAAGGAGACTAAAAATGACAGCTGTGATAAAAATAGTACAGTGCTATTCAATGAAATAACCATTAAGGGGCAGTCCACCAAAATTAATTGAATATGGCGTTTTTAATTTTTAGGGGGAGTCACTGAACATTATAATGGCAGCTTGTACTTACCATTATGGACTTTTAGAAGACTGTTAGATCAGAAGGCAGCCATAATAGCCATCAACAAGCTGACATTCTGATCTAAGAATACTCAGTAGTCATTACTACATTATTACATTAGTACTCGTGACTCATGTTGGACCATACTTACACATATGCAAAGTTGGTTACTCTATCTAGGAGACCTGTGGTTAACATGTTGACAAACTCTATCCACATCTTATCATAACAGATAAACACCTGCTGTAATACAGAAAAATTCATCTTAGTGTGCTTTTAAATGAAGGCTGGGTTATATTTGTACATATAACCAACAATATGTATTGGATAACTTTGTTCTGTACAGATTAAACAAAACAGACACAACATATTAATTAGTAAATTGTCATAGCTGGCAGTCTTTGTGCTAAACTGAGCTACCATTATATCCAAAGTTATTAACATAATTTCCCAATATGAACATTATGAACACAAGCCTTACCAAAGAAAATGTCCATTTAATCTTTTGCCAGACATGCATAGAACGTATGAAATGTATTTTATTTCACTGTCTGCAGTTTTCCATAGTTTTATAGGCTAAATGATCCTGAGACATTTGACAGACTTTATTTTATTGTGGACAATTTATTGCAGCTAATAAAATCAATGTAGGAGGAAAAGCACACATGAAATTAATGACATCGCTAATAAATGCATCATTAACATTAGTCGCAATTGTGTTATAAAAAGTCACATTGTGAAACAAAGCTCTGCTAGGTGGATGGATTTCAACATCAATATTTATTTTGTGCTATGTGATCTCCAGAGGACAGCCTGGTTCCATGCTTACAAAAGTAATATAAATGCAATGCTGGTGCTTCTGATGATGAAATTGGTGGTTAAAAAACATCCTGCCAATCTGCATCCCCTGTGTTCCCATTACCCTGTGCCTGGACCATTCAAATCCCCCGGGCTGCCACAGACCAGAATGTTCTTCTAATGGGAATGCAGAAAGAGCAGAGACAGCCTGAGCCAAAACTAAATCAAACACAAAGGCGTACTACATGACTGTCTGTCAGTCTTGTTTTCCATCTGTCCAATTTTTTTTGGCTTGGAAATGTTATACTATTATTAAGTGCTTTCAGTTCTGTTGTTCTGGTCTTAAGATGAGCAAAATCAAAATTCCTAGAAATGTGCTTGAAAGCATGCTTGGCTATCAATGCATGGAAAAAAAACTTTCTTTCCCCCTTCATACATGTATGCCCCCACCCCCACCACCACCACACACACAAACAAAAACATAAATGTCACCTTTAAATTACATAAACCTAAAAGACTGATAAGGTATACAGTGAGCATTCTAACTCTAAGCAACCCAAGCTCTCTGAGCTGAAACTGTGCTTTCTACAAAGCAAGTCTTGGAGGCCATCATTACTCCTCCACTATTGTGCCTTTTTAAAAACTATCATGTAAGTGTGTGTGGTTCTGTATGTGTGTGCGAGGAGGGATAGGCCAAAGAAAATCACACTGATTGTGTCTGGCTCAGAATGTCAGCTTGTTTGCGCTGACTGCAAATCTCAAGTTTCAGACTGAACTCTTTTCTCCCTCTGACTTTCTCTAACCCTTGCCCCGCTTTGATATTCAAAGGGCTGGATCTGTGGTGTACTGTAGATGTCAGATTGATGAGGATGGCTGTCAGTCTTTGTCATTTGTGTCTCCCGTGCTCTCTCTCTGCCATTTCATGACTTCATTGCTCCATCTCATTCTTCCTCCTTTTGTTCTCTGCTCACCTCACTCTTTTCTCCATGCTCTCTATCCACACATTTTTAGCTCTGTGCAGTTTTGTATACGTCTAAAAGACATGTAGAAGTAATTTGGCTTGAAAGGTGTTTAATCCGCTCGCATGTTATAGCTCAGCTTCTCTCCATCAATCCATCTGTATTAGACGTAGCATGAAAACTGTATAACTCTAATTTAATCCCTTAAACATTTTTTTCAGGTTGTGTCACACAATCTTTAATGTACAGTACTGCGCAAAAGTTTTAACTCAACCCTCATTTCTTTATACTTTGCTTCCAAGGAGCCAAGTAGTATTGAACAATAGTTCTCCAGACTTTCTCTGGACACTGGCTGCTTTTTCACTCAAGTCCTTCTACAAGACCATTTTCATAATATTTTTTTTTGTAAGGTCAGACTAACCTAGACGTGTCTTATGAACCCAAATTTAAATTTTTTGGATCAAACTTTCAACAATATGTACAGAGCAGGAGAGAGGTACAACAGAAAGGGTATACAGCCATTTATAGAACACGATGGGGTTCCTGTCATGGTTTCGGGCTGCATTTCAGCCAGTGGTATTGGAATTATGAATACTGAAAAGTATCATCAGATTTTGATCCACCACACCATACCATCTGGAAAGCTTCTGATTGGTAAAGTTGCCACTTTCAGCATGACAAAAAATCTAAACACACTGCCAATGCAGTTAAAGCATGTGTGAATGGAATACTATCAGTCATGGATTGACTGGATTCAACATTATTGAAGAAGTGCGGGATCATCTTGACAGAAAACAGAATAAAAGGCAACCAAAGAAAAGCATTCAATGTCCTCCAAAAAGCCTGGCGCGCCATTCCTGAAGACTACTTAAAGAAAGTTCAGGCTGTGTTGAAGAATACAGGTGGCTTTACCAAATATTGACTTTGAAGCTCATTAAAACTGTACAAACTCTGTTTTTCTCTTATATACAGTCAATTTTCATGTATGTCTGAACATGTGACAATAAATTGCTGGATTATTTCCTATTTTCCAAGGAAAATGTAAAGAAATTAGGTTTAGATAAAGACTTTTGTACACAACTGTAGAAAGTACCTCTTATAAAAAGTAAGCGGTAAATATATTTTCACCATTTCTCTCATTTTAATGATTTCTTATCTTGCCTAAAAGATTTTGTGGCCTTTTCTCATTGCACTATCCTATTTTCCTCTACTTAATAAGGCACTGGGCCAGATAAATGATTTTCATTACATTATTGATCTATAAATAAGGCTTTATGGAAAGTGGTCTGAACTTATTTTTCAGCTCATTTCAAACTCCATTCTACTTAGAACTGGAACAGACAATGCACTTTTAAACTGTGCTTTCAAAGAGGCTGCCAAAACTTCTGATGCCATTTTCTACTTTATGACAAATGCAAAGATATTTCAAAGTCTGAGTAGGCAATTAGTGAAAACAGCTACAGGAGACAGTGCTTTAGTTCGGGTGAAGTTCCTGGAAGTGCAAGCTAGCTGCCTCAAGGGAGCTCTAATTTCCACATTCATTCACCTCTAAAAGCTAAAAAGAGATTTTTCAAGTAGTGTAAACCTACATTTTGAAAAATTCTTACTACAAAAGTCAAAGGCAACAAAAAGAAAAGAAAAGAAAATTAAAAAGAAAAAAGAAAAGAAATAGCCTGCAGTAATTATCTACACTCTGTCTTTGTTCCAGGTCAAAAATATCAGACTAACTGGAGACATTTCAGCTGAAATGTCAATGAGAACAAAGTAGTCACTTTACATCTGCTGTGGGTCAGTAAGGAGGACTTACTCTTTGCTGTCATGGCTGATCTTGAGGTTTATGTGCTGCATGGTACTTTTCAGCTAGAGAGACAAAAAAAGACAAAGAAATTATATGGTCAATCTCCTCACCTCAATCAAGGCATCCATACAACATCCATACTCTTAAATTATATATCTGTCAAAAAAAGTTTAAACAATAGCAATTACTGATTTGAATTCTTCACAAGATATCCAGTATTTTGTAATACAGCTATGAAAAGGCAGAATAATGAAATTTGACTCCATATAAGATTGACTTAGATTCAAGAAAGTGTTGGGAGACAAGATATTAGGGCTGCAACTAACTAAACTTCACCATTGATTTTTTATTTCTAATTAAGATCTCACATTTATAGGTCTATACATAAGTCTACTGTCATATAGAGAGGCAAATTTTAGAACCATGTTTAAAATTCATAACATAAACATAAACAGATTTACCTACTCTTACTCACTCTACTGATCATTTTAAATGTGTAAAATATAAATGTGGGAAAGTCATATCCTTGTCTAAAAATGTGGATTTTCTTTAATTTGAAAGTAAACATCAGAAATCAGAGGCTTTAAAAAGAAAAAAATGAGGATAAAAATAAAATTATGACACAAAAGCATGATCGGCTAAATGCATGATTTAAATTAGAGCCTAACCAATATTGTTGCAGGGCTGACAGACTGGCTAATATTAGCTATTTGTTGATTTATCTGTCTTGGTCTTTACAATGGCTGATAAATAACTAAAAAGTGAAGAAGAGATGGGAGAAACACCCTTTAACCATGTTATGACTGTTGATGTTGAATAGTTTATAAACCAGAGGGCACTCGCTGATGCCGTCACAGGTTTGGAACATCATAAACACAACTATTTTTAAAATGCATTGTCATATTGTAAAGACTCATCAATAAAAATATTTTTAAATCAGTCTTAAAAATCCTATATTGGTCAGGTCTAATTTATGTATAGTGGGTACGTAAAGTATTCAAACCCCTTTAAATTTGTTACTAAAAATCAAAAAAAGTTCATTTTATTTCTCATTAAAAAAAACTGAAACATCACATGGTCATAAGTATTCAGAGCCTTTGCTCAGTATTCAGTAGAAGCACCCTTTTGAGCTTGTACAGCCACGAGTCTTCTTGGGAATGATGCAACAAGTTTTCCACACCTGGATTTGGGGATCCTCTGCCATTCTTCCTGCAGATGCTCAATTGAGTTTAGGTCAGGGCTCTGGATGGGCCAGTCAAGAATGGTCACAGAGTTGGTCTGAAGCCACTCCTTTGTTATTTTAGCTGTGTGCTTAGGGTCATTGTTATGTTGGAAGGTGAACCTTCGGCCCAGTCTGAGGTCCTGAACACTCTGGAAGAGCTTTGCTTCCAGGATCTCTCTGTACTTGGTAGCATTCATCTTTCCTTCAGTTGCAACCAGTCGTCATGTCCGTGCAGCTGAAAAACACCCGCATAGCATGATGCTGCCACCACCACGTTTCACTGTTGGGATTGTATTGGGCAGGTGATGAGCAGTGCCTGGTATTCTACATACAGCTTACAATTAAAGCCAAACAGTCCAATCTTTGTCTCATCAGACCAGAGAATCTTATTTCTTATAGTCTGGGAGTTCTTTAAGTGTTTTTTGGCAAACTATGTGGGCTTTCATACGTCTTGCACTGAGGAGAGGCTTCCGTCGGGCCACTCTGCCATAAAGCCCCGACTGGTGGAGGGCTGCAGTGAAAGCTGACTTTGTGGAACTTTCTCCCGTCTCCCTACTGCATCTCTGGATCTCAGCCACAGTTATCTTTAGCTTCTTCTTTACCTCTCTCACCAAGGCTCTTCTCCCACGATTGCTCAGTTTGGCTGGATGGCCAGGTCTAGGAAGAGCTCTGGTTGTCCCAAACTTCTTCCATTTAAGGATTATGGAGGCCACTGTGCTATTAGGAACCTTGAGTGCTGCAGAAATTCTTTTGTAACCTTGGCCAGATCTGTGCTTTGGCACAATTCTGTCTCTGAGCTCCTTGGGCCGTTCCTTCCACCTCATGATTCTCATTTGCTCTGACGTGCACTGTGAGCTCTTATATAGACAGGTGTGTGCCTTTCCTAATCAAGTCCAATCTGTTTAATTAAACACAGCTGGACTCCAATGAAGGCGTAGAACCATCTCAAAGTGGATCAGAAGAAATGGACAGCATGTGCGTTAAATATGAGTGTCACAGCAAAGGGTCTGAATACTTATGACCATGTGATATTTAAAAAAAATTTATAATAAATTTTCAAAAATTTCTAAATTTCTGTTTTTTTTCTGTCAAGATGGGGTGTTGAGTGTACATTAATGAGAAATAAAATGAAATTTTGATTTTAGCAAATGACTGCAATGAAACAAAGAGTGAAAAATTTAAAGGGGTGAATACTTTCCATACACACTGGATTTTACTTTACTGGCCATTTCTAAAACTGAATTGTTAAAACAAAGTAAAGAGCATTCTTATTTCATGTCTCTGAACTAAACTGTTCAGAGTGGATTCCCTACCATCCTGTCCTGAATATAGGTTGAAAATCTACAAATCTCCTGCTAAAACAGGCTCAATAATACATAGAACAGTATCAGTCCTTGTATCAGCTGCTTATTTAGGTCAATGGACACATAGAGCCTGGTGGCACAGATACACTTCACAGGCTATCTAAAAGTTGTCTCTGTGGTTTAAGAGGTTTATCTCTGCTTTTCTAATTAAAATAGCTGTGGTTGTATAAAGTGGGAATTTTAGTGGATCAAACCCACCATCAGAAAGATTTAAAAAAAGAAAAGAAAGAAAGGGAACAATAGTATCCATGGAATCTCATTCCGCCATTTTTAAATAGTCCCACTGGATCTAAGCTAAAAACAGATTAAAGTGAGCTGCACTGTACTTAAAGTACTCATGAGGTACATTATTGTGAATTAGAAATAGGAATATCAGTTCACTGTGTAGGAGAAAGTTTTGGGTTAGGAAGAAATGCGAGCATAAGCACTCCTCAGTATTCCCATTATGACCAGAACATCTCTACTCGTTTCAATGTACTTGTTTTGGTAAAAAATCCATGAGTAGTTTATCTGTTCTCAGGTTACTACTCAAACAAAAATACACATCTATATAGCCAACTATACGCAACCACACAAATACATACATGCATTCTCACACAAAGACAGGAATTACTAAAACTTAGTTTTGTGGTTGTGTAAAAGATCAAAAAGAGCCAGAGAAGAGAAAAAAAATCCCAAAGCAAAACACAACAAAACAAACAAGCAAACCCATCAAAAAAAATTAAATTAGAAACAGTTAACTTCTCATAAAAATTATTCCAAATTATATGTAAAAAAAAACCAAACATATGCCACAAAACACTGCCATATTTGCAATCTGTAACATTTCTCTCTGATAAGGGGAAGTTAAAATGTATCACATATTTAAAGCACTTCTGTATGTGGAAAAACAACCGAAAGCTTTTTTTGGCTCGAAATAATGTCACCTAAGCCAGTGGTGGAGGTTTCGGAAAGAAATGTGCTTACTAGACATTAGCTGCTTACACCTCATATCTGCATGAGGCTACATTTGCAGCGAAATCCATAAAACCACTAAAGATATAGAACTGTCAGCGGTCCAGTTGCACTGCGGGTAAGGTAGGCTCTAGGTTTTGACAATAAAGGAGAAAAAAAAGATATCTATTTTGATACTACTTTAATCAATATCTATTATGAGTCCTAAACTCATTTACAAGCCACCAAAAAGTGGCTAGTGTATGACTATTATGCACTTAACCAAATAAAAAAAACTAGTGAACCAATGGGAACTAAAGGCTAAATGACATGCAGCATTACCCAGGCTTTTACTAATAGCTATTGCTAATAGAATGGAGACTTTATTCTCATAATATTTGAGGGTCCATCCATTCAGCTGTTACAAATGTGTGTAAGGGCATTCTCTCCCCGACCCTTGGAACCATGCCTGGGTGGGAATGACGAGCTGCTATCATTAAAGAGATAAATCTAGGGACACACAACCTCTTCCTTGCCAATTTGAGCACATTTGATAAACATGTTTGCCTTGCGCTGAGCCTAAGCTAATGTATCTAAGTGTCTTTATGTCTGTTACACTTCATGAACATCTTTTTTTAATGATGGAATGGAGCACTGATGCTGAAGTGTCTTGCCAGTTATTACTTTTAGATTGCTGCAAACACATTTATCGGTTACTGCGAATAATCAAAGTGCTTTTAGTGTCATTACATTGGATTTTCATTGTTCAGAACAAGTTGAACTCACAGTATGATTGAATGGAAAATGTGTTTGAGTTTGTTTGTTCCAAATAATTAATGAGCTCTCATTAAAACAAATTTGCATCCATTTCCTTGCTTTTTAGGTCAACACACAGGACTGCATCACAAACAGGAAAATAAAATCCATACTGAGCAGCATGGTGGCTGACTGACGAGCTTTTCATTTTGGATGGTTTAGATATCTTGTATTGTGTTGACTAGGACAGGCTGAGTGAAAATAAATGGAACAGCTTCTATCAGTCACTGGCTGGCTTTCACTTTAAAATCTGAGAGTTTTGTCAAAATCTGTTTCTGGATTGGGTCTTTCATTTCATCTGTTTTATTCTCCATAACACAACTTTCCCAAAGTGGTTGCAACATTGTATAAAATGCCACTGCAAAATCTGCGTATCATTTACAACTGGCAACAGGTTCGTATAAACTGAGAATAAAAACATAATCCCCAAAAGACTAGTTTTTCAAATAATGATGGTCAGATCTTCACTTTGTTAAAAAGGAGTATTATGAGGATTAATAATCTGTGAGGAAGACAGTAAGGACTCAGTGAAGAAGAAGAGTGCTAACAGTATCACTCAAAAGTTTGGGATTACTTGGAAATTCTCATTTCATTGATTTCAATGATTTTTCATCATTGAAACAACACAAGTGCTTTTCTACTGAGCTCTCAAAACACTTTTTACAAGCCACATTCACATACTTACACATAGTGCATTATTATTATAAGTCTTTAAACACTTTCTAAGTATCACGCTCAAATTCTGCATTTGGGGTTCAGCATCTTATCCAAAGACACTGACAGACTGAAGGAGCTAAACTACTGGTTAAACCTCTGGTAAATACACAGCCCTGAATCACAACTGCACATAGTCCCAAGTTTCTGATAACAAGCTTGCACAAATGACTCCTGAAGAGACCACAGCATGACCGCTGCCATTCTGACACCCTTAGGAGACTTAAATAACCATGAGTCAAGTGCTAATGTACAACTCCATTATCTGATCTTGCTGGCTTCTCTTTGCAATCAGCACTGAGGTCTCAGAGGGGTGCACATCCCTCTTTTCCCCATTCAGCTTTTTTTCTGAGTCTATAAATACCTCCTGCAAAGCAAACATTTCATATGGTAAGCTCTCTAGGTTCTTTCTGCTGTGAATGATCAGTATGGCTGTCACAATAACTGAGTCTAGCGAGCATGTTTCTCTATGTGGTCATGCCACTATAATCTGCCTCTGCTCTTTTGAAGCTTTTCAAATATGGTATTATGAGGAGTCCACACAAACCAAGTAGTTTGTGTCAGTTCATACAAAAGTATTTCAAAAGCACTGACATTAATGTTAATAATTTGTGTGGTAGCTCACACAAATCATTCATGGGAACCATGAAAGTCTTTCCAATCATTCGTTTTAAACGATGTACAAACTTTGACCTAGGTACCACTAGTGTAAATTACAGGAGGAATATTTTTTTCCAGGCCACAGATATCTAAAAAGAGCCTTGTGGCAATCTTTGTTTATTGAGACATTTCAGTGTCTCAATAAAGGTTAAGTGAAAAAAAGTGATGAAGAGAGGCTAAGTGCTGCTCCAACTAGCTAGCTGACCAAAGCCGCCATCCTTGAGCCATGACCCATAGCATGATAAAGAGTCTACACTACACTGTATTAAAAGTAGCTTTAGCATCAAAATAACTACAAATCTAGTTTTCTCAAGTGTATTACACAATGTTGAACATGAAAGCTTCAAAAATAAACACTGTATTTTACTGTAAATAATATTTAAGTAAGACAACCCTCCACTTAGAGTGACGGACAGATTGGGGTCACGGCTGCAGTGATGCAGATGCTGCACCAACCAGTCCATTGCAGTGAAGAGAGAGCACAGCATAATCGATTAACCTGTCGATCTACGTCCCTACCCTGAGATATGGTCAAGAACTTTGCATAGTGACTGCAAGAACGAGTTCTTGGATACAAAGCGGAAATGAGCTTCCTTCGAAGGGTGGCTGGCCTTTCCATCAGAGACCAGGTGAAGAGTGGAGTCATTCGAGAGGGGCTCAGAGTAGAGCTGCTACTTCACATCGAAAGAAGCCAATTGAGGTGGTTTGGGCATCTGACTAGAATGCCTCCTAGGTCCCTCTTGGATTAGGCATTCCAGGCATGTCCCACTGGGAGGAGGCCCAAGAGCAAACCCAGGACACGCTGGAGAGATTACTGGCTTGGGAGCGCCTCGCAGTTTCGCCAGATAAACTGGAGGAGGTGGCTGAAGAGAAGAAGGTCTGGATTTTTCTGTTTAGGCTGCTGCCTCGGCAACCTGACCTCGGATAAGCGGAAAAAAATGGAAAAATAGATGGACGAATGGAAGCCTACACTCAAATTAGTGGCATGAATTTAAAAAAAAAAACAACAAAAAACATGACTGTAACAGGATCAAAGTGATGTGTTTAAAAGCGTAGAAGTATGCTGAATGCAGCTTTAGGGTTCAGTTACTTGCTTTACTGGTTCTACTTGCTTGAAGAACACTGAGTGATGAATGCCAGAATCACACGATTATCAATGAAGGCTTTGAAACAGAAGCGTAGTGAATCTCATTACTTTCTGGCATGATTGCTATCTCATCACTCATGCCTTTAGGTGGACTTCTGGGGGAACATGTCTAAGGGACAGCAAGGAGAAACTGTGGCATGGATGTGGTGAGGGAGAAAGAAATGGAAGCTACCTTTGATGTGAGTAATGGACTGCCATGCTGTTAATGAGGTCACTACCACACACCATAACCTTCATTTTAATGTATACGTGCGTGGTTTGTGCACAGCCCTGACTGAAACTCTGGCTGTGATGAATGAGATCTTGGACAGTCCTGCTGTGTATCTGTGGGGAATAGGCTCATGTAGTCTAAATCACCTCACGGTTGTGGTGCAGATGGTCATTGTTACAAAAGCCATCAGTAGCTACATATAAGCCAAGAGGGTATTCCTATTTATCAAATGACTGTTAATAATACACACCTCATTTTTTGGAGTGGAGCCATTTCTGCCCTACATTAAACACCCCGCCTTACTCTGCTGTTGTGTTTCATCTGGGCCTTTCCCTTCTCCATAGACAGATTAAAACAGCTGGAGACTCGATGTCTCATACATACACCCCACAGTCTCACCACACTTTCATTGACCTTTTCCAAACCTTCTTTCCTCCAAACTTTTTTTTCCTGCCTCTTGGGGGTGTCTTTGATACTCAAACTGCATTTATTATTTCACCCCAAAATGCCACAAGATTCTGCACATTCAACGAAACATCATGCTTCTCCTGGGAACGGCTTTTCTTCCATTCCAAGGCAAAAGGAGGTATGGAGGGCATCACATCGACATTTAGAGATAGTTCTCCAGAATTTGAATGAAAAGTCAACTTATTCCAACTCTGCAGGCCCACGACTTTTGACTCTTAAGAAAAATTGCTTATATAAAAAGAAAAATAAGCTTGACAGACAGCATACCATCTTTTCTTCAAGAGCACCATAGAAGTGAGAATTCATACCAAGTACTGAAAGATCTGATGAGTAATTCAGTAGTAATATAGACATCAAAAACGACAACAAAGAGGTAGTAAAAATGTCAGGAGAGTTAAAAGATCACCAAGATTTATAAACAATCAAACAAATAAACACAGAAAGCCACAAAAATAAACTACCAATGCGCACGTGTCTCACTCTTCTGTCAGGGACTGGGAAACCAATTACATGTCTGTGCCCGGGGCTGACTGTCTCATAATCCATCCATGATTGGTAGGAGGATTTGTTAAAACTTTTATTCAAAGGTATTAGCTGTGAGAGTTTGCAACCCATTACATTTAGTTATTTATTAGCAGTGCACTATTTCTGCAGTGCTATAGGCCACCACATCTGTACTGTACTGTTTAGTACTGTAAAAAAAAAAAAAAAAGAGAGAGAAAATTATGCATAGTGCCCATCAGCATTCACCACCAAAACCCAAAGTAACCTGATTCTTTCCACATAGAGGACATTAGATCACAAGCTTTTAGTCACGCTATAAACTCAAAATCCAGTCAAATCCAGCCAATCCAGCTGATGATTTCCTCCACAGAGAGTGAGATTTCACTGTAGCTGTGTCGGGGAGAGAGAATAAAAATAAACAGGGTATCTGAGCCTGACTGACCTATGATCCGATTAGTATCTTCAAATCCTGTTAGGCTGCCTCCCTGATGTATACTCATACTTCATTCAGCTACTCTATCCTACCCTAATTTCCTCACCTTCCATCAGCCGTGGAAAATCCTTGATTACTAAGGTCAGCATTTGTATCCCTGCTCTGCATGCACAGTGAAAACAACCAACAAAAAAGACAACGATGTGCACACATGCATGCACACTCTAGTCTCATATGATGCTACTGTAGCTACTTTCTCCCTGGTTATGGATTTTCTCATTGTGCATTATACTTCATCTTTCCACTCTATCTAGAGTATAATTACTAATGACCCTCAAAAACACAGTGGCCTTGGATTTAAGAGGAAGAGAGGAGACTGGGAGATTGAATTTAATCCAGCTATGCGGAGAAAAAGGTGACCTTTCTGCAAGTTAGTTTCATTTTTGTTGCTCAGTGATGCAACTGGATTAGTGAGTTATTGTAGGGGGTGGAAAAAAGCTATCTATGAAACATAAGCTAAGACCTCATTCATCCATGAAGTTATCGCTTCATTCATTCATTTAGGCCTTGAAAAGAGGCACAGCTAATCATCTCCGCTGTCCCTGTTGGCCAGTAAAAGAAGCAGATCAAATCAGGTGAACGTGTCCTACTACATCAACACAGAGAGCGAGAAAGAGAGAGAGAGAGAGCGAGAGAGATGCACCCTCAGGGGACTAAACCATCTGTCACCCTCACTCTCTTGCACCTGCTTATGAGGTGTCACTCCCTTTCTAAGGTAACCTTATGCTTGATGTCATACTAAAAGAGCAGGCTGCATGCTGGGCAAGCCCAGGGCTAGCTTTCTGATTGTACTTGGCATGCATTACATGTCTGTCACCACCTTTCACCTTTCATAAACACAGGAACAGTTGGAGGTCAAAGTGGCTTTTATATAATCAGCAGCACTTACACATTCACTGTATATGTATTTTTTGTATACACACATGCAATCTGTAAGATATATTACTGTCAGGATATCCATGGTGACGTAGTGAATTGTAGTGACACAGGTGAGCTTCATTAAAGTTTGTCCACTCACAGCACTCAGAATATATCAGTGGCTCACACCTTTTCCCAATACATCTAAACTTGGAAAGACATATCTTCTACAAAGCCACCAATGCTTTAAGCATTATGATGGCTTGGCTTTCCTGGATAGTAAGAAGGCTACGAAACAAAAAAACAAAAAAAATGTGGGAGGTCCAAAAAGTGGTAAAAAGCCAGGGTACTTATTAAATCTTACCAGATCTAAAGCCACGCTACAATGCATCTCACAAGTTCAGTTATAGGGATGCAACCGTAACTATTAACTATAACAATTGGAAAACCAAAAGCCTCTTTGAAAATCCTTGCCGGTGAATGTTAAACGCATTCATTCTGCTCAAATTCTAGCCAAAACACTTTTCAACAATCCATTTGAAACAATGTGCATTATTATCCACTTGTTGGAAGGTGACACATATGAGAAGTGTGACTAACCATAATTACTTGGAGAGTCACACATTTAACTTTCTTCAAGCTCTGTGCTTGAGCACATTCAATAATATAATTTACACGATACTCTCAGGTGTAATTTGAGTGGATTTACTATACAGAAACAACTGTGTGGGAAATAAAGCCCTTTAAATGTATAGTGCCTAAAATGTAGGGGTTTATAAGTAATTGGACACTTCACCTTGTTTCGTTTCAATGTCAGTTCTTTCACAAAAAAGCTAAAATAGGAGTATTTATTTCTGTTTTTTTTTTTCAATTTAAAATGAAAGAAAAATAAACCAACTTGGAAAACCTGTGTGCATGCTTATTCAGCTCATATGTGTTAACTAGTCTGTCCCAATCTATTACCAGGTTCATTTGAAATTCAAGAGCTCAAATTTGAAAAAATATGTAAATTACACTATGTAATAATTCTGAAAGTGACAATCTAAAGACCTTTATATGTGAATAAAAAAAATATTATCCAACCATCCAGACGTGTCCAATCTTGCATATGACAGAAGAAATAAGAAAGAAGGTTTCTATTAATGCTTGGTGTGTCAAGATAAAGATAAATGAATAGGTTGTTCTCTAACTCATGTGAATCAAAAGTTTTAAAGTATGTGCTATGAAAAGGTCAGATGTGGATATATTGGGAAAGCTGTGAAAGTTGAGACAAAGAGGAGTGAGACAAACAAGCCAAGATAGAAAAGAACAACATAAAGGTCAGCTGGCGAATTTCTCAAAATACAGAGAAATACAGATTGGCTGAGCTGTCAAAATGACCATGAAGTAAAGAGATGCATGGTCATCGAGTAAGAAGATTAAAATACAAAGACTAATAAATATAACAGGTAATGTTAGCCAAAACAAACATTAACTACTGTACCAATGTTACTAGTTAAGCACAGTAAAAAGCTTAAAGTACTTTAGCTTAAACAAATAATTACGCTTAATTATCAAAATCATATTAAAGCTCTGCACTGAGCTGGTGATAGACACAAAGTGGGGAGTAAAGAAATTCCACAAACTGAGACTTACCACTTGGTTGCGTGTGCGGTGGTAGGGTTGAATGATGGGTAACCCCAGGGGCGTCACCCATTCCACAGTGTGACCAGACTTGGAGATAAGCCTGGCGCTCTCAGTCAGCCAGTCCTGCAACAAA
>VUQK01010239.1:15748-26091 GCA_015106715.1 Bujurquina vittata | reverse complement strand
AGTAGAGCAAAAAGCCGAAATAGGAGAAAATGATCTTATTGCCTAGTTTCTGTGCACAGATGCAGAGTATTCATCTGTTCATCTATTCATCAGTGAATTTATTTTATCATTTTAAAAGCTAATTTGATACTCTGTGCTTACTTTGTTTTACCCTTTCTTTGCAGCACATTAACACAAAAGGAGCTTTTTGTTTTGTTTTCCTCTTGTGCATTTACAGCACA
Source organism: Bujurquina vittata (assembly GCA_015106715.1). NCBI lineage: Eukaryota > Metazoa > Chordata > Actinopteri > Cichliformes > Cichlidae > Bujurquina > Bujurquina vittata. The sequence continues at coordinate 25,870 of VUQK01010239.1, read as the reverse complement.
TATTGCTTGGTAAATGTACATGCTGTTTGTCTAAATGCAAAGCACGGACAGACAGGATGAATACAGCCTTGCTCATCTTGAAAAGTGCATTTTTTTTTGTATAGCTTTTCAAAAAATGTATTTCTGATATTCAGATATAAACAGAGCCACTCTGGGGAGGATACTGAAATGAACATGGTGGCAGAGTGCACCATTACTGTACCAAACGCTAGGATAGAAAGAGCAGGAGACAGGCAGGGGGTAAAGTGGGAGAGGGATATGAAGTGAGGGAGGGATATGAAGCGAGGTAGACAGCCCTAAGAGGAAGTGCTTGGATGGGTAGAGTAGAAGATTTGTGTAGACAGAGAGCAATATGGAAGAAGATGATTGAGAAAGATGGACAGGGAAAGATGAAAGACAGAAAAAAGGGGGATGATTTAGAGACAGCAGGAGAGAGCAAGAAAGAAATAGAGCCAAAAAGCAGTGAAAGAAATGGAGAAGAGCTAAGGACCTGGTGACAGGAATAGTATAGAGGAGGTGTCATCGTCAAGGGTGTCTCAGTAAGATGCCATAAAACACTCCCTTATTCTGCTTACTGTCACAGCATACTGGCTGAAACCCACAAATAGAGGTGTGAGACACACACGCCAAGACACAGACACTAAAGGCGCACTAATGCATTAACATCTCACTTGGGTTTCTTTGCTAACGTGTCTTCTTTGGGTTTGCGGCGTATTGCAGTGACACTGGTTCCCCTGCATATTTTTTTGTTGGAACAGCAGTGGGCAGAAACAGAATAAGCGCTGAAGAATTTTATGTGAACAGCTGTTTTCCTTCATGGTTATTTTCAGGCAACAAGAAGTGACTGCATGAAAAAATGTAACTGATGATAGGCTTTCTCTTTTTTTTTGCATCCATTTTATGGCATGCAAACACATCAGCTACCCTGGTACTGCCACTGAACTGGTGTTGTGCATCAAATTAAGTTCCACTGCTGTTCTGCATATTGATTGCTATAATATAGTAAAACACTTATTCCATTAAAACACTTAAGATTTGCATAGATGTGTCTCATCTTTTCTATGGTTTGTCATTTTTGTTTATTGGATATCAGCGATGTCCAGAATTAAAGAATAGAAAATCTCTTTATTTGTCCCACGTTGGGGAAATTTCAATGCACTATACACTATGTACAGTATAGATAATAAGACAATTAAGCAGTCCTTACTAATCAGCACTCATCAAACTATTCAGTTAACATAATTATTCTTATTATATTAATTAAAAATACTGGTTAACTGTTCAGTGACATGTCCAGGCTGTAGCTAAGGCAGATGGCAGCATCACTTTTTGTTGTACAGTTAAAAAAACACCCAAGTAAGTAAGTAAGACTGATGACAGCCCCATAAACCCGTGCGGTCCTGCAGTATTTTGATCGAGAAAATTACCATTTATGTATGTGTGAATTTGACATAACATGTAACCATGTAAAGCAAAGGCATGTGGACATTAACCCGCAAAGAAGCAAGGCAGCTGGTGTCAGTCCTGCACCTGCCTTTGGTGTTAGTGATGATGATCTAAGGCTTCAGTCACACAGGTGGAAGACCTGCAATGACCATTTTTTGCGAAGGAAAATTTGTATTCCTGTTTCTGGTTTGCGTCGTAGCTTTTTCAGGTTTCACCACAGCTTGAGAGTTAATGGCAAGTCAGATAATTCACCGTCTTCCATGCAAACTATGGGGAAATGCAAACTGCTAGCAAACAGAGCTTTGCTGGAGCACACTCTTGTGATCGATTTCACCTGGCAACTTCCAGCAACCAATCCCCAAACGGTCAGGGAATACACATTTTTGCCTAGGCCGAATCAGGCAGCTTGTGTGCAGTGTCATGCATTTAAAATTGTACACTATTTTTGAAGAATGTAATTAAAGGTTTCAAGTAGTACCTAAATGCAGGCAGTTGCTAATCTTGTGTGTTATTGTTAGTTTTTTTTCTCCTGGTTAATCAACCAGGAATATCCCTTTTGAATATGCTTTAAGTACATCTTGGCTTTTCTTTGCTACTTCCAGTAGTCATTTATGCTAAGTGAATGCACTTAAATCCTCTAACGACACATTCCAAATGTGTAGATGTCAATTGATGTTTTCTCATCAATTAGGGCTGCTAATTGGATAATTATGATGTTTGGGGTTTTTTTTACATACAGTCAAGACTGTTTTTTTTTTCACCATCATCTTTTCACTGTGAACTCTTCTCTGAAACCATAGAAGATAACATAACAGATGCAGTGAAGTGCTCTCAGACACCAGACTGTAAAATGTCCATGTGAGTCAGGAATAAATGAACTGAACTACCAATTTTAAAAAAACCTAAAAACATAGCTTTTTCCATGCATAACATAGGGAATGTCCAACCACGGGAAGACGCCTGTCTCCTGTTTTTCTGACCATTAAAAGACAGGAGCCTGGCAGATACACTGTGGCTGAGGGTCTATTTGAACTAAGACTAAACAGCGTTGACTAGATCAACCAGAAATTCTTTAGGCAACTCATACCATTCAAATCGACCTCTTGCAAAAGGTAGATTAATGATGTCTAAACTGTCACTGCATGTAACAGATGACACCAGCTGCACATCATTACAGTGCAGGCTCAGACACACCCACCATCAGTGGTAAGGTTGTACTAATGAAGATGTTGCAAAGCAGTATGAGCATCAGAGCCAAAGAAGGGTCAGTAAGGCAGCTGAAGTGACACTCAGCTCAGGGTTTCTAATTGCTGTTTGAGCAGTGAGGAAACATGGGGGTCTGACATGTTCCCACTTTGTTTGTTGCAGTGAAGGGGCCCTATTAATGAAGGCCCCTGTGTGTGTGTGTGTGTGTGTCTGTGTGTCTGTGTGTGATGGTGTGCTGTTATCATTGCCAGATGTTGTTGTTGGTTAATTAGAACTGTATAAAATCTGTTTTGGAAGTGGCATGTGGTGACCTTATGGCTATTTCTTATTCTTATAATTATCTTATTATTGTACAGTTACCCACACATAACACACTTGTGATAAATGACACCTCAGCGCCGCTGTATTAACTGAGATTGGCTGTCATTTTGGTGTAATTGGTTGTGGGGGTAATGTCCACACAAGGGGTTAGAGAAGTATTCATGTTGCTGTTGCCATTATTGGAGGAGGTGCTGTGTCAGTGTCTTCAGTTTTAAAACATGGACCTTTGGACGGTTTATTTCTACAAGGCTACTTTCTCACACGGATCGTCTGCGGCAGACACATTTGCACTGAAAGTACCCACTCTTTAGCTGTGTATGCACCAAAATATTAGTACCCGCAGTACCACAATGTGACATCAGACAGACGTATGAGGGAGACTTTAAAAAAGAATAAAAGACAAGATAATATGGATTTAAAACTGGACAAACAGATTAATTCTGTTATGAAATCAGGTTTTCACCAACTGAGGCTTCTTTCAAAGGCCTTCTTATCTTTTAATAATTTTGAGAGAGTTATATAAGTCAACTCAATTTGACTTTTGTAATGTCCTTTACGTTGGTGCAAGTCAGGTTTTCTATTCACGCGTTCAATTGGTCCAAAATGCTGCTGCTCGCCTTCTTACCAGAACCTGCAAGATGGAGCATAACTCCCCTGTTCTGGGCTCCCTTCACTGGCTTCCTGTGTGTTTTAGGACTGATTTTAAGATTTTATTGTATGTCTTTAAATCCCTTAATGGGTTGGCTACATTGTATCTTGCTGATCTCTTAACACCTTATGTTCCTTCAAGGTTGTTGAGATCTGCTGACCAGCTGCTCCTCCGTTTTCCAAAAACTAGACTTAAGAACGGGGGGGGGGCTTTCTCAGCCACTGCCACTCAACTGTGGCTCAATCCACCCCTACCCCTTCATGTTAGGCCGGCCCCCCACCTTGTATGTCTTATAACTCATTTTTATTCTTTGGCTTTCAACCCAGTCAGAGCTTAGGTATTTATGCTGTTGTGCTATTGTTGTATTTTTTGTGATTTCATGGATTTCATGCGTGTGTGTGTGTGTGTATAGTGTAGGTATTATTTTATTGTGTAATCCTTTGTTTCATGTGCAGCTCTTTGGGAAACTTTGTTTTTTGAAATGTGCTTTATAAATACATTTGGATTGGATTGGACTGGATTGGATTGGATCATGTCCGATTCGACTGCACTCAACATTTTTGTTCTGGCATGCACCTCTGAAGGTTAAATCCTTAGAAAAGTTCAGGGCTGTGGTGCATCTGTGAAAACAGATATAGTTTCCTGAAGTGTTTGCAAGATGTGTTTACTGAAAGGCCGCTATAGGTCTGTAAGACTTTTTCAAATCATTTCAGTACTCTTTTAAAAAGTCAGCATTCTTCACTTGCTGATATCGGGATTTCAAGAACAACCCATTAAGCAGCTGTTCAATTGATTCCCATTAGAAAGAAATGGCCAACAGCAAAAACAAGAGCAATTTTCACCAACATTGAAACCTCAGCTTTGGCAATTACTCTGCTACTGCAACAGGGGTGCTGTGTTCCCTGACAAGGGAGGTACATGAGTCTTAGATCTTTTCAAAGAAGTTGCGATTCATCTTTTGGACATTAATAAACTGAGAATCCTTGTTAGGAGGTTGAAACTTGCTGACACTTGTAGGCTTTCAACAGTAGAGAGACCGGAGAGAATATAGAAGTACATGTAGGTGAGCTAAGAAAGCAATCAGTCATCAAGATTTCTCTTTTAAACAGTATGGTTGATCTTCCTCCAGATGTATATTCATGTATCTATGCTTTGTACTAAATTTTTTTTGGTTAAATTCAAGAAAACTGCTGAGGTAGAAAATGCATTTACTTAAGTACTGTATTTGATTAGGTGCTGCAAGTTGTGCGAGAGTGTTGAAAGTGGAAAGGAGGGGGGTGCAAGTGGTCATTCATACACCACAGCTTCAGGAACACTGCTTAATTTTAAAAGAACACCCGCCGTGCACAGAAACTGCCCCATAATGCTACAGCAGCCTCATTCTTGGTAGTCCGTCAGTAGCTAAACTATACACTGTTCACAGCCATAAAACACATCACACTTTCACAACACACGAAGCAAACATAAAATGACCACAATAACGATAATAAGACTGCTGACTCAACACCTTTAATTTGAACATCAACACTCCCTAGCAGTCTCTGGAGCAAAACTGTCCATAGTCCAAGTGACCACACCTTATCTGCAAGCCTTGTTTTAATATTTGGCCAGTGATTGTTTATGCATCATAAACTAGCACAAAAAAGCAAAATGTAATCATAGTATTCCACCTTAGGGACATTTTGGATGTCATGTTAATGCATTTTAATTATTATGCATTTAATTTATTGTCACACTTTTTACAGTACATTGAAAAAAAATCAGTGAAAATCAGTTCCACTTTATCTGCACGCACGCACGCACGCACGCACACACACACACACACACACACACACACACACACACACTTGTGACATGAAATGCTAGCAAGGGCTCGATCTGATAACTTTAGGGAAAAAAATCACAAAAAAATGAGCAAATCTAGTTTTGTGTAGTAGAATTATGTAGTAGAATCTCACCACTCCCCAGATTTAAATGACTCTTTAGGGTCCTTCCTTTGCTACAGCAGATTTTGAACTTCTCAAGATCCACCATGTGTCCTGTCTATTTCAACTCCAGAACAATTTAGTCACATAACTGTCAGGGCAGCAAGCAGAAGGTGGAGTTGGTAAGTGGATTGCTGGAGCCCTCAAGCCGATTTTGCTGATAGATGTCCGGACTTGACCTGTTAGGTTGACCTCTGGGCCAAACTGTAAATTAGATTTTTTTTTTTTTTTATCCAGCACACAGATTGTGTTGCTGTGTCATCTCACCACCACCATCAGTGAAGGTATACAGATATTATGAACTCTATGACAGTGAGTGTGTCACGTCACCAGGGACCAGTTGAAGCTGTGGATGGTGTGACAGCATTAAGGCAGAGAGAAGCGAATGGAGACAAAAGAGGAGGCCTGTTTGGGATGTGAGTGATAGATGGCACGGCCAGGGAAATGGTCTGGAAGAGAATGCTGCGTCAAGCAGTCAACTGGCCAGGCATCGATTTAATCTTGTGCACTCTCCTGATTTGACCGTGTTACAGCAAGATTGAAAAGCCTAAGTGGATGTGGGGCTGTGTTCACTCACCTGAGCACACAACACTGATAAGCCCACAATGAAGCTAGAAGTAGGCTGAAACACTGGCCGAAAAGCAGCGGGGATGGAACATCACAAGACACAGGGTAAGACAATTGTTTCAGGCCTGCTAACAAGCAGCTAAATCCACTAGAGGGGCTGCTCTATCGATTTATACTAGGGTTGGAGAAGTCACAAAGCTTATGCAATTGGATCCTTCGTATCCAATGGATTTTGACTCAGATATCTACAGAGATCCCTCTGGCTCAAAGACTATTGATTGGGCTAAAAAGATTTTATCTAATGAATATTCTAAATGCTGTTAACTGTGAAGCATGTGTCTTTTGAATAAGTTTGATAGATTCTAATAAAGCGTGAGGACTGCCCTGTGGTCTGATGTTTATGTATAGCAGAGGGAAATTGATATTGATCCCACAACCATCCTGGTTTCTATGTTACATGCCACTCCTCTGATCTTTGCTGACCCTTTGCAGTCTGCAGTATAGGCGTTCAAATGTCACAAAATAATCTTTAATTTAAAAAGACGTTGTAAATGATCACATTTTGACATTTAGCCTGCTCGCATTGCATTGTGGGATCAGTCGATTTTCAGGATTAGTTATAATCCTGGGTATTTGGTGAACACATTCATTAATGGAGAAATGTGTCAACTATGGACATTTTTGCTGACTTACGAACTTTTGATGGACGTGAACATACATGAACATGCACACGTGTATTCTGCCGCAGTCACTCTGCTCAATAAATCAGGTCACAGTTATTCTTCCCCTCTCCTGTTTGTCTGCGCATTATGCATTGGTGCGCATGCACATGTAAGCAGGCATGCAGATACACACTTGACAAGCTGCATAAGCAGGGACCTCACAGGTCACACTGTGGACCTCTCTCATGTTTTTAAGATTAAGTGGCAGCCTCACCTTGACCCCCACGACCTCACTGTTGTTATGAATGCCATGGCCACATTCTGGGTTCCCATTAAATAAATTGTCTGGGACGATCAAAACAAAATTAATTTTAGTGCCGTGGCAATAACAGGCTTCTTTTTTCATACAAGTAATGACTGCCACATTTAATCATGATTGCTTATTGATCTGCTCAGTATCCTTAAACCATTTCACATCAAACCTATTAGCAAACAAAACCGTTCCTCAGTAGTCACACGGTGTAGAGTCATACAGCTATGACAGTAGATGCATTTCCAAAAGCAACATTTGCTGGTATATATAACAGCACTCTGTTTGCAAATTGTTTTACAATTCTGAATTGGGTGTTGTCTGTGATCAGCAAAGATTTGCATGCTTATATGGCATTATTTAAACATTGCTTACACGTTGATTTATTACGGGAAGCGCACACAGTTGCAGCTTCAGCAAAACTGCTTGCATTCATATACTGTATAGCTACAAACACATGAGGGAGCTGACCAGTAGATTCAACCCTAATCTTTTCCTGCTGTCCACTGACCAGAATATCAGAGCAACTGGAAGCCTTGTGCCTTTTGTTTTGCCCAAAGGCAACACAGCTGACAGCCCAGTATCAAGCCGAGGTGTGTAATGGACACACAGGTCCATAGAGGAAATATATCAGTGGCATGTTTAACTCATCCACCTGTGAAAAACCAAGTTTTCTCCAAGAAATCGCAGAGTAGTCAAAAGTGCTTTTTTTTCTGTCATTGGCTTTGGGTTAAATGAAAGATGGCTAACAGGCAACAGCAAACTGCTTTCTCACCATTTTGCACCAACCGTGACCAAAATTCACAACCCTAAGTTGTAGGCACAGCCACAATGAGCTCTTCTGATTTTCCAGTAGAGCACAGGGGGTTCTCGGAGCCCCGCAGAAATTTTTATTTTCATCAGCATAAGAGTTTGGACATGCACAGTAAACACACTGCAAAACCCTGCCTTAAATATGATAAATGAAAAAAGTCATTTTATTTATACATGCCACGCAGTCACAATGCAATGCAAATGCTTTACAACGTAATAACAGCATTTCATTTCGTAATTCAGTGGGCACGAGCCGTTCAGTGTCTGGAGTATATATCAGCAGTGCACTACTATAGCAGAAAAAACAGGAAGTGTATATCTAATATGAACCTTTGAAACATATGAGCTAATATGAACATACATCATCCAGACCTACTAGTTATCAAGCTAGCAAAAAGGTTAGAAAGGCAAAAGCTAAATTGCTGCCTCTGGGATCATCTGGAGGGGCCACGGATCAAACTGTCAGCCTTGTGATGAGTGGAAAACACCAAGAAAAAAATATAGCCTGTCCTGGGTTTTTTTTTGTTTTTGTTTTTTTTGTGGTTGTCGCAAGAATGTTCATATTGCCATGTAAATTTAATGCCTAGGAAAGACAAAATAGAGGCAGTCCCCTTTAATGGTTGTTTCACTATTTCTTGCATCGGCATGATATCTGGTTGCAGCACATTCATTAATGGGATGTTTCCATATGCATGTGTGATAAAGAGAGTAAGGTGTGGTAATTTTGAGTGAAGGCTTAAAGCTCCGGGTTGTCAAGGTCTTGTAATTGAAGCCTCATTGCCTCTGATGGTTGGTTGTAGCAGTGGGTTTATAGTTGTCGTAACCTGTTAATTAAAGTCTAAAAGGATTTCAAAGGAGGAGAAGGATGGCCTTCTGCCTAAGGTAGCGGTAGATATTATTTTTATAATATCCAGATGGACAGCTGATGGCACAGCATCCTCCTTATGGCTTCTTTAGAAATTCACCTGGCTTTACTCAGCATTCCCTTTTGTGTATTTCACACATTGTTATGCTGAGATAGCAAGCCCAGTGTATAGTTCATGCTCAGCGAGGTAGCCCGCAATACCTGAGACACTGAGCAATGAATGTGCCTTCTTATTTTGTGTTTGTCATGAGTATTTGTATGGTGTGCACAGATAATCAGGTTACATAAGGTGGAATCTGGGACACTGTGTGCAGAGGATATGCCACAAGGTGCTGAGAGTGCCCTGCTCCCATGCTCACTTGCTTGGTTATCCGAAGTGAAGCATCGTTTGTGTGAAAACAGCAAAGAGATTATGTTGACATACTTTTGTCGTGTCCAGCTAAGCTTGACAAATTTGGGTATTCAGCCTTAAAAGATTTTGGTTCTTGGTTTTTTTTTTCCAACTTTTTTCTGTTTCTTTAAAAATTTATTAGGAATCTTTGGCATGTTACACTGAGTCCCTTAAGTTTCTAAGCAGTAAAATAGGAAATTTTTCATTTGTTGTGTATTGCACAGTGAAGCAGGGCCTTTCAACTGCTTTGCTTGGAAGAAATCAGATAAATCCATCTGTCGCTGGATGAGTTTGTTAAATATTTTGTGTTTCTGAATGTGTCTTGTATTTAAAAAATCAGTAGATGACATGCCCAGCAGCAGTCTGTATACTATCTGATTTGAATACCTCCCTTGTTGTATTTCCCTTGTTTATTATTCATGTTACCTTTATCACATGAATGCCATTTACTGCAGAGCTTTTTGGCTGGATCACATATTTGCCATCTACACAGACTGCATTACTGGGCCAGTTAAAAGCAACGTGTGAAGGTCTCCACTGGGACATAGAATGCAGGCCAAAATGGGCTCCGATGCAGTGCTTTGAACCACTGGCCCCTGCTAAAAAAGAAAATCAGAGACAAGGTGAGAGAACAGCGCTTGCTAAGAGAAGGAGTACAGGATAAGGTTACTTCAGTTCTTGAATCTTTAAGGGGCCATCAGAGATCTTTCTTTTTTGATATATGCAAGGACTCTGGGTGACATGGAAAAGCACTGTACAGATGTTTGATTGTTATAAATTTTGAATATGAAGAGATCACTGACCACTTTGGGTTTTTTTTTTTTTTTTAGGTCTAAAGCTCTTTATTTTTTTTTTTTTACCATTTTTTTGGGTTTAACAGCAAAGGTGTGTAATTATGGGGCTTTAA
>VUQK01010239.1:0-15728 GCA_015106715.1 Bujurquina vittata | reverse complement strand
TATTTTTTTTTTTTTTATTTTTTTTATTTGAATAATTTCTGCATTATTTTAGTTTTTTTTTTTTTTTTTTAGGTCTAAAGCTCTTTATTTTTTCAGTTTTACCATATATTTGGGATTAACAGCAAAGGTGTGCAATTATGGGGCTGTAAGCATGTCTCCACAAGGAAAACCAAAAAGAGGTTGATATCTATGACTCAGGCTGATAATCCATATACAGTAGCAGAAAAACAGTTTTTCCTGATATGCAAAGCTCATAATTTCTACTATAAAGCTGGAAGTTATGAGAATCTCAGTGTCAGTTTTAACAGTATTGTATCACTGCACTGAAGGATTCCGTTTTGGTTTTGTTTTGATGTAAAAGTTTCTAGTTTGATGGCTGCAAACCAGCCACAAGTGTCTTTCATTGAGAGACTGTAGCTTCAAATGACAAAAAAATAGCAATAAACCTTCGCTCACTGTGGCCACATGGCTGTAATTTATTGATGAACTTGCTCAATATTGAAGAACCACTCTCATTTGTGGTCGGCGTTAAAGCTCTCGGGAAGAAACGGCTAAAAATGTGTGAAAAAGGGCAAGAGAGGGTCTGTTTCTTGGGTTTGACTTATTTATCAAGCCCTCTTACGAAGTACACTTACATTAGAGTGAGCTGTCAGGTTGCCGGTTTGATTGCAGCCAAGATTGTGTATGCCACACAGTGCCACACAATGCCTTTAATTATGTCGCTGTCTCTTCCCTGTCAGAAAAGACAAAATGGATCAGAGGCCATATGGGAAAAAGTAAGTAAGCAATTATCTTCTTTTGTCTGCTATTGCTGTCAGTCAGTGGAGGCTTGGATTCTAAACAATATCAATGCAAAAGTGGAACCTGAGCTCTGATAGATGAGGTAATATTGGCGCTGCACACACCATTTTAATAAAGACACTCCATATCTCCATTTGTTATTTCTCAGAAGTGACTTGATTGGTCTTGCGATAAGAGCAAACTAAGATATTCAAATCATTTAGCAATCTGGAAGCTTTCATATATTTTCTCCTGAGGTGCAGTTAATTAAACCGGGGTTCAGGCTGGTGAAGAATAGGTATTACAAAAGCTCATGCCATGAGCAAATGCTTACTGATCTCATGTTGCACATGGTGCAAGTAATTTCCCACAGAACAGAGAACAGTTGGCCACCTTGGCTTTGCAGCTTCCTGATTGCACCTTTTCATCTAACAGCTCACTTTAGTTTCACCTGCTTGTTTCAATGCTCCGTCTCTCCCTTTTTCATAGAAATGTGAATACTGCACAAGAATAGAGTTACAATAAAAATTCATTAGATTGCTATTGCTGACTATGAATTGTATCAAAACAGTTATTCTTTCACTGCAACCCGAATTCCAATTAATGTTTCCAAACTAAATTACAACGGCTTGTTTAGAAGGAATGAGGACCAGTCAGTACTTCACTGAACATGTTGCACATCAGTTATCCCTGACAACATATTTGTGCCAAAATTTCCACTTGTAGTGAGCACAGCTTACCTTAAATTGGACCTTTCATGCTTATTTGCATGTGCATGATTCTTTAGTTTAAAAAACAAAGCTATGATGCAGCCTGTCAGCCTCCATCCAAAAAAGTAAAATAAATGCTTTATTCTGTTTGGTCGCCACTCTTCTGGTTTCCAACAGAACAGTTGAATATCCATCCATCCATCCTCTTCTGCTTATCCAGGGCTGGGTCGTGGGGGCAGGAGCCTAAGCAGAGAAGCCCAGGCTTCCCTTTCCCCAGCCACCTCCACCAGCTCATCTGGAGGGACCCCAAGGCAACTGAATATGTGTACTGATATTAGATGAACATGTTGCCAGTGATTATGTCACACCTAAGATGAACTACCGTTATGTAGAAACACGGTTCTTAGGAGACAGAGTTGTTTGATGTTTGCAGAGTAAATTTAAAGTAAAATACTTTAGGACAACAAACTATTAAAATAAAGTGATCACATATCAAGACATCATAATGAGTAGATTGGAACTGTCCATCATTGAGGCCCAGCCATTAGAAGTTATAAAAAGTCAAGTCACAACTTTGACTGGATTTTCTAGGATTATCCCTGCACTCTGTGCAGATGCACATAAGTCTGAAGCTTATTTGTCATATTTTTAGTTTACACTTCTCATTTCTTTGGTGGAATAAAAAGCCTTCTAGTGGGATTCTTGATATACTGAATATGAAAGGCATATGCGAATGTTTTTTTTTTTGGATAAGTTTGTTCCCCTCTCTATATTAATGTGTATATAAGCAAAATCTTATAGGGAACTGGATGATGGGATGGAGATTGGATACTTTTTTGTCAGGTTGACATCCAGGTAACCCACTTTTGCTTCAGCCTGTTTACTCTTTGATTATCGGGAGAGCTGAGGGAAGCACTATCTCCTGCCTGCCAAAATCAGGCTGGCAAGCTGTCACAACAGCGATGAAGACACATATACCACCTGGGTGTTTGTAGGTGACACACATTCACACAAAACTGCAACTGTACACACACATGCTCTGCTTTATTATGTTGAAGAGCACACACACACACACACCTTCTACAAAAAGAAAACAAAATAAAACAAAAAAATAACTAGTAGTTTGTTTTGACAGCAAACTATTCCTGTGGTGCTTTAAGAAAAAACGCTATATGTCTGAAGGTATTAAAAACTCATACCAAAATCCAAAAAGCAGGCCACAGTTTCTAAAAAAAAATTACCAAAATTCCTGAAACCGTTTTTAATTTGTCTGATTATTACTGTACACTTGCAGGGTTGACAGTGAATCTAAATCCTATACTAGGTTTTTCTCACTGTTATGTATTTTTTATCAGACTAGCGACATCCAAACTGGGCGTTGTGCTTCTCATATAAAGTCTGTATAATAACATTTGAGGTTAGAGAATCCCATTAGCCAAATGGTTACGATACATACTATATAAGCCCCGTGTCCTTTATTGCATGTCATAGCTCTCTCTGTGTTTTATGTCTGCTTTTATACTATCAGCTATTCAATGAAGGCCTGAATATCTCTGAGATACTTAGGAACTTAAAGCCAAATGGTTAATATTGGCTCAGTCTGGATGGGAATGATTGAAACAGGATCCATAGCATAAGAAAAAATGTCAGAAGGGGCATACAGTAAGAGGGGACGCCAGTGGCCCCTTCCAATCCCTACTTTATACGCCCTTGGTAAAAACATCTAGTTTAAATGTACAGTGATCAGAAGTCTCCAAACAGTCTGACTCAGACTGACTGCAATCACTCTCAGACAGATTGACAACATGTAGCAATCAATCAGAGTAAGTCTGTGATGCTTCTCTTTACAATAGGGGACTTGATTCAACTGGTGGCATTCTGGTGATATTCTTATAGTTTTGGTCAGAAGGTTACATAAACTCGTCACAGGCATGAATGACATAGTAATGTGGGGCTTTTAATTATTTCTTTGAGCTGTTCTTTTCCCTATTCTTGTTCTTTTTTTGATTGTGCAGCATACATCTTTAATGACTTCAAAAAACAAGAAGTGGGTGCACGAGTTTGAATTTATTTTGGATTTTCTCTAATCCACATAGGGTTAAAAGTCTCATGGGTTTGCAGGAGGAGGACACAGATGCAGACTGTTAAATCAACAGAATGAACTAAAACCTCACCTTTATTTAAACTCAGCTTTTAAGCTTACACAAATTTTCAGTCAGATTGAGGTAGGGGATTTGGGAAGGCGATTCCACAAGCTTAAGGTTTGGGATCATCGTCCTTTTGGAACACCCAGTTGTGTCAAGTTTCAATTATCTACCTGCTGATTTGAGGTGAAGTTTAAGAATTTTTCCTTCTTCATGGTTCCACCCACGGTGGATTGTACCAATACTACTAGCAGCAAAACTTCCCCGGAGCATGATGCTACCACAAACATGCTTGACAGCTGGTACAATATTCCTAGGTTTGAAAGCCTCATTTTTACTCCATCATACCTATTGTCATTGTGACCAAATACCTCAATCCTTGCTTTGTCTGACCGTAAAACTCTTCTTCAGAAGGCATTTGGCTTGTTCACTTGACCTTGAAGGTGTCAATTTTGGAACAGTGGCTTCTTTCTTGGTCGGCACCCTCACAGTCCATGGCGATGTAAAACTGGCTTCACTGTGGACAGTGATGCTGGTGTTCTAGCAGTTTCCAGTTCATGGCAGGCTTGCGCCTTGGTGGTTGTTGGGTTGTTTCTGAACATTCTATCCAATTTCCTCTCATCAGAGGGTGAGAATTTAGGTCTTCTTCCAGACCTTGGCAAAATATTGACATATCCGAATGATTGAATCCGAGTTATTTAGAAATGGTTCCAAGAGACCTTTCTTACTTTTCTAAATCTACAATTCTCCTTCTTCATTGAGTTCCTTGAACTTTCCCATTGTCCTGAGTATTGTCAGTCCAATGAGTGCTGTCAAATAGATCATTTTATGCTGGCAAAAAAGAAACTATCAGTGGTAGTCAATCACCATCACAAACAAGAAATTAATAGTCCTTGGCCTTGTCAAGTTAAAAGCTATAGAAGCTTCAGCATCACTTATTAAAAGATTAAAGTGAGTGTACACAGGGATAACATTATGACCACCTACCTAATATTGTGTTGGTGCCAAAACAGCCCTCATCCGTAAAGACGTGGACTCCTCTAGACCGCTGAAGGTGTGTATTATCTAACACCAAGATGTTAGCAGCAGATCCTTTAAGTCCTGTAAGTTGATGGTAATTCCACTCTGGAAAAAGAACATTTCAAAGAAATTATTAAATTACCATGACATCCATTCCCATGATGATTGTACGTAACCTTCTGACCACAACTATACACTGTGCAAATCGGGTGACAGAACTCAACCAAATAGTCTCTGTTTCTATTATTTGTGCTTTGACAGGTTTTGTTGCAAGTCTGACCTGAGCCACTCACTAACATATGTGGGAAAAATCTTGATTGGGATGAGTAGTGCTTGCCCCCTCCTTTATTTTCCACCATCCAGTCTTCCAACCCCCCACTGCTACAGTTGGGCAGCTATCCAGTAGATAAGAGTTTGGTCATACTGAGCAGCTCCCATGTGAGAGTGTGAAGCAGGGCATTGCTGATAAAGAGAAACAAGCACATTTTTCTTGCTTTGTTCATGTAAACGTGAATTGAATGAAGTCAGGAAAACTAGCACCTAAAAGAAGCGGTCTTCAGAGGGTAAAGTAGTCAATAACAGTAAAGAGTCAACATTTGTCTATTGTTGCTTTGATTGGACAACATCTGGCATGCGTGTCTTTGTCAGCAGTGCTTCAGTTGCAGCATACACAATATCTGAGTGTGTGTATGTGTGAGAGTGACAGATGAGAGGTTTGCATCAATATTTGAACAAAGCGCTCTGGCATCTCTTTCGGTTGAGGCCATGCTGTTTTTAAGACTGAGAGGCAGAGCAGAAACGTATTGCTTGTGTGACTCTCAGTGCAAAGAAATTACAAGTTAGAGAGTAGATTTAGAGCTCCAGGCATTTCTGCAGTCTGACTGAAGTCACTGTGAGACTTGCCTGGGGATAGGGAGGAGATGAACTGTAGCGTGTGACTTAGAATAATGGGATAAAATCTGGCTGTTGTCTGTGGACCAGCTTTGTTAATCAATCTTTTGGCAAGATGTCACCAAAACTACTATTTGATTGTGTGTAGTGGAGTCAGTTTTGAGGAGTAGCATTTGTATGCATCCTGCTGGTGTGCATAACACATGGTGCTTTGCAGTTCATTACCTATCGTCTTGTCAGCGGGACGCCTCTTGCTGTAGGGTGATGGGTTTTGATGTGGCTGAGTCGCAGGTACTAAACATGATCAGGATTTCACATGTTCCTGCCTTTTGCACCTCATTTGCTATTGTCCTGGGAGATCAAGAAATCCCGTGTTTGCCTGTCTATCTTTCTCCTGTTGCATACTTGTTATTCAAAAATCTCTGCAGACAGATTAAGTGGATGTGGGGGCTGTTTATTGCTAAGGTTGTGATTATTCAATAGGCCATAATTGGCTGAGGAACAAAAACCTAGTGCATTTCAGTTCAGACTCGGGGCTTATAAGCATTTCCTGAAAATGCTAAATGTATTTTTTTTTTGTCTTTCTGCTGCACACTCCGTTGATCTCAGCAGATGCTCCCCCAGTGCTTCTCACTATCTTCAACACCCACCTATCATCTGCTTCACCAATCTCCTTCCACCCCCATCTCCTCTGCTAGCTTCACCTCTGATCCTCAAGCTAGACCATCCATCTGCTGCATGGATTTGCGTCAGTACTGCCTATGAAGACACCTCACACTGGGCATATATAATTAATGCAGCGTTGACCATTGCCAAGCTGTATTTATTCATGTATTTACACAGACACATTAGCCTGAAAGTCAGTGTTTACACAAAGGCACGTACTGTAGCAGCAAATCCACAAATGTGTTTCTGGTTCATCAAGAAACTTTGCACTTTATTTCTTAAAACCGTTACTGAAATGTCAACACGATGAAATAATTAACAAACAATTATGCCACTGACCCTTAATTAACAAACTTAGAATTAATTAGTAGATTTTTTTGTTAACATGACTATACAGCTGCTTCTACTATTTAATACTGAAATCTCTCTTGTGGGTTAAAACCATTTCCTATGTTTCTCTCCAATTTGTTGTCATTTATTCTGTTTCTCGGGCTAATTAAAAGAGAACCGGAGATGGAAGATATATTTTTGTTGTAATTATGTTAGCAATGATGTAGCTACAAAATATTAAATGAGGGTCAGTTGCTCATATGTAAGACTAATACAAAAATTGAGATGTGCTGTAAAATATTTCAGGCTTCAAGCCACTGAATATTGGGCAACACATTAAGGCAATGTTGCATTTTATTAAAGCCATACATTCTCCTCCTTTCTTTGTTTTTCTCCCTTTGTTTCCTTCAAACGCCCACACAGTCAAACACAGTTTTCTTGTCTTTATCCTGGTATCGTGCTTATAATCTCTACACTGAATAGTATACGTGGGAGAACTGTTTTTGGTACTTTACACCTGTTGGAGGTTTGAAATCAGAGGTCACACGTGTGCCTCTGTGACAGAACGTAATCTAATTCAGTCCGCTTCACTGAACATTATGCATGAAGCAAGAGGCCCGGGAGGCACAAAAGGGACACAAGTGAGTAAATGCGCATAAAAAAAAAACAACTTCAAAGTGGAGAGAGTGGTGATGTTGTGGTGACAGAAACTGCAAATGCAAGTTCATTTTTATCCATTATGACTCTTTCAAACTGAAGTAAGCATGCTTTGTGTGAGTGAATGAACACAAATGATTAAACCTGTTTATGTGGCTCTTCGTGCCTTGCTGTAAATTCAGTTCCATTCACTGCAGCAGGAATTAAAAAGTGCCTGCTGCAGCAAGCAACTTTTCAAGGTGACCAAAATAAAATAAACCAATTTCAACATATTAATAACCTTGTTAGACAAGAAAAATAATGGAGTTGATGTGTCCCCTCGCCGATACTATGGGACAATATTAGTTATTTGCCGGTTTGGCAGTATCCGCAATAAATAATGGCCAACAAATGAATATTAAAGGAAAGAAGGGACACGACAAACTCCCTTCAAGCATGTTATGAGGGTTGATGTTGCATAGTTTTTCCACCAAACGGCATTCTGCCGGCTAACAGGGGCTAACAATGGCTAACTGACAGAAAAGTTCAGGATATCCTCAACAACTCGCCTCAGTATCACTGTCATTGGACAGAAGTGAGCTTCACTGACTCGTTGACGCGTGTCAGACTCCTTTCACAATTTTTTACAGCCTTCTCCAGAGTAAATGCATGCAGACACATATTGCCAGTTGACGTAAACAGCAGACTGCCAGCCTAAACTCACTACAGGTGAACTGCAGCCAGAGCTGTTTGTCCCACAAGTGGCGACCATAACTAGGATTATGCACTTGGCAGGGGTTGCTGGCAATCTGCAATCTACCGACATCTAGTGGTGAGATTTTACACACTGTGCCTTTAACTAATAACACACAAACTGATGTGCTTTCCATGCCTTTATTTGAAACACTGAGTGATCACTAACGGTGCAGGCTGACAAAAAGTAAGTTGTAAAACCTCACTTATAGCAACAACCTTCAGCAGATATTTCCTGGAGCTGTTTTTTGAATCACATCACAGAATTGGGTTAAGGTCAACACTCACAATCTTTTGAGCTGGGTTTGTGTTCAAGAAATGTTACCCCCACTTCCTGTTAGGAAGCAGAGAATGGGGATTACGGTTCTGAGGGTGAGAGGTTCCTTAACAAAGAGGATCCTCCTGCAATTAGTTCTGCATGCCAGGAAGTGGAATACGCTTGCCATTTGTGAGCCATTCAGAGTCTTTGCATAGGATGTGGGTTGTCATTTTATGTGACACTGCCTTTTTTTTTAGATATTTTCCCATATTTGGATCATGGTAAGTCTTTTCACAATAAACAGCCTTTTACTTGGTGAGCGGAGGTTTTTTTGTTAATGTTTCTTTCCTATAAAAATTCAATAGCTCTCTAGGAAGGCTGTAGCCCTAAAACTGTATAGCTTTCCCTCTTTCTTGATATTTTGATACAGAGATATAAGCTAGTGGATTGGTGAGACAGTACTTGTGAATTCGGGGAGCCAGACTCAAAAGCCACACTGAAGAGTAAGTAAGCAAAGGTCAAAAAGGCTCTACTTAAATCAGCCAGTTTCAGTAGCATGCAGGTAGAGGCAGACAAAACAGACAAAGAGCAGACAAGCAAATATCAGATTCAGGCAAAGGTCACAATAAAGCAGACAAAAACTAGGATCGCACAGTGGGATGCTATAAGCCTTCTAAAGACAATTTGGCAAATGAATACTGCAAAAAACTGATATGTTTAAATTAATAATAAGGGCAGGCAGGAAGGTCAAGTGATGCAGATGGTGGAGACACTGAGGTAACTGTAGGGCAAGTAGAAGTTCAAGGGTCTGACATAGAGACACGAGAGGTTACTGGCAGGTAAAAACGACAGAAGAAGTGGGCACATAACATCTGGGTCATGATCTGGAATCTGAACTCTGAGGTCAGAGAGAAGGTCCATGTCATGTGCAGATTTGATTGAATTTCCATCCATCCATTTTCTTCAACTTATTATCCAAAGTAATGCCACTGTGGGAGCGGGCTAAGGAGGGTATTTCAGATGTCCTTTTTCCCGACAACATTTTCCCACTCCTCCCGGGGATCCCAAAGCACCCGCTTGCCAGACAAGACTCATAAGCTCTCCAGTGAGTTCTGGGGTCTTTCCCAGTTTGGCTAACCCAGAAAACCTTCCAAATGTCCTGGAGGCATCTTGATCAGGTGCCAAGCATTTGATAGGCATGAAACAAGAAACAGCAGGAAGAGGACACGTTGTTGGAGCCCTGTGTTTGTGCTGGCGCAGTCAGAGTACCTACATGATCTTCTGCCGTTTGTGTGTCAAGACGTCAGTTTTCCACAGCTTCAGCTGGTGTTTGACATGGATATAGTACAGCCTTTTGTCTCCAAAGATGTGAGGTTCGAGTGTGCTGAATGTAGAGGAGAATTTGGCAAACATCAGCTTGCCTTTCTGAATCACAGCTGTCATCTTTCTCTTTGTGAAACAGTCTACCACCCAAAGAATTTACTAAATTAGTCCAGTCAGCGAGCTGCGCTTCCCCCTCATTTCCTTTAGATACCAAAAGCTATGAATACATTGAACTGACAAAAAGAGACCATACAGTACATACTTACTGCTTGTAATTTTGTACGTGAGTAGATGGCATGTTAAATTAAAACATTAACAGGTTCTCTTAAAAGATGCATTGCAGCTAATGTCATATTAGCAGACTGTGTTTACAGTACAAAAGTTTGTTTGTGTGTGGGGTTGATAGAGAGGCAGGGAGAGGAAAAGAAAAAGAGGGTGTCTAATAGAGCTATCACTCAGCCCTTTGGCAGTGATATCTTGTTTTCCTCTCAGAGTGGGCTAGATATATCTGTGCCCCTTATGTGTTATTGCCAGGCAGAAGCATTGGTTGTAGATCACTGTGAAAACTGCGAAAGCAGAAGGTGCAACGGTTCCCTGAATGACAGCAGCAAAAATTATTGAGGGGAAAGGATTGAGCCTGTCCCGTGAACATGCAGAGGAACCAGTAAGAGCTACATGAGAACATGTTGTTAGAATGTTAAAAAGCATAACGTTCTCCTGCCACCGCGTTTGCGCCCCATTGCACATGATGATATCACAACATGTCGAGTGTACATATTTTGACGCAAGGCAGATTTTAAGTATGTATGTATCACTTTCCATTGACAAAGTACAATGTACAACAGAGTTACAAATAGTCAATATAATAGTAAAAACTGAAAACAAAAATGAAGAGTGTGAAAAAGTGTAAGCACAAAAATAGAATAAAAATGGTATAATTAGAATAAAATTGGGTTAGTAGAAATGTCAATGGATTTAAACTAACAATAGTAGGATAAGGACATTTAGGTTGTAGGTTTGGGTTTAACTAGATGACTGGGGAATCCTAAGACCGCATACTGACTGAAAGTTGCTTCACCTTGCTTTAATTTTAACACTATCAGCTGACCACCGATCGATGTAAGGCGTGCAGTAGGGTTGTATTGCTTAGACCTATAAAAAATATATTTAGGACCAGCACCATGTTAAGAAATGTTATAAAACTTTCAATCCTATGGCTTACTAGCAATGAATGTACAGATTTAGGAGCTGGGTGTTACGGCTTTTTCTAAAACTTATTTTTAAAGTTTCTTTGGCTATGTTTTTAAGATGAAACAATACAGATTTTGTTATTACTACATGATGGTAAGGTCTAAGGTCAGCTAAGACACCCAGGTTTTTAATCCTTTTCTAAGTAGGAGGCCTTTGTATTTATTTTATTCCAATTACTGATGTTTGTTTTAATTCCAATACATTTTGAGACATTCATTTAGTTGTGTGCTTAATGCATTTGGATAACCAGCTAAAAACAGAAGGGAGCCCAGGATTTCCCCTTGAGGGACACCTCAAGTTAAGTCCATAAAGTTTAAAGACTTCCCTGAAACACCATTAGGATCCAAAGAAGCATCCTACCGTATAGGCTTTGCTTAATGTTACACTTTGTGATCTATGATTTGATCAAGAGTAAATAGAATGTAACGTTGTTTCCAGAGACAGTAAAGTGCTTATTCTTCCAATTATACACCTAAATGACCCAACATTTTAAATCATACCAGTTTCCTTTCCTGTATCTATCATAATAAGATATAATAAATCTGCTGCAACATATTCCAAACAACTGAATAAAAACTGAAAATCTGAACAGACTATTTAGTGAAATAAACCCTGTAATGCTTCACTAAAACTTTACTTATGCTGATGTTGATGGTACAGGTATTAATAGCAGAGGCATTAAACTGCCATGTTGGTAAGCATTAGTATAATACCTGATCTATTACCAAAAGAGTCATTACTCTGAGAGCTGTTGCTTTATTTGACAGCGATGTGTTTGTGTATTCTTGCTCCCATCTATCATTTTCTGGATGCACTCTCACGTCTATGTTTTGCATCTATCCAAACACAAACATGCCATGTCAATGTGCCATTCGCAAAGCAAATTGGAGCACTCTGTACAAGAAAAGCTTGCCTGGGGCTAGTCATTTTGAAATTAAAAGCATGTCTCTTTGTTCAGCTTCAATTCCAGGAATGAGGGAGAGAATGTGAATGTGTCGCACGGTGGGTAGAACACCAAGCAAGTGCTGTGATTTTCACAGCCAGGGAATCACACAGACACTTTTATCTATTTCCCTCGATCAGGAGACATCCGGCAGGAAAGGTAGGAGGATTAGATTAGCTAGAGAGAGGGAGAGAAAGGGGATAGTGGGTTCTCTAATCCTGATGGGGTTTTTCAGAGGTACACCCATCACTATGGAGTGCAGTGCACAGTGGGAAGTTGGTATCAGGAGGGGAGGTGTGCGGGACGGTTTGCCTCACTAAACCCTTCACACTTGCATGAAAGAGGTTCCAGCAAACTAGGGGATTAGTCAGAGTGTAATTACACTTGTGGGCCTCAGAAGTAGCAAAACGTGTGCCGACTGGAACACATCTCAGACGGGCAGAGGAAGAAGGGAGTAATGCCTGTTAATGTTTTGCCAGTGTCTGTTCAGTGAATTCTTCAACCGAATTAGCTCTTAACTTAACACCAACATCTGACTTCAAAGCTGTATTTATAGGAGTATCACTGATCTCCCTGATCAACACGAGGATGTCTATATCTTAATCAGCTTTAGTGGGATATTTTTTGCAGTAATTGCACTTATTTCTAATGGGCAGTATGTTTGCTTTGTGGAAAGGCTGCCCATAAGTTCAGTTTGCTCTTTGAAAATACTGTCTCACCTCTCAAATTTGAACTGATTGTGAAATATTGCTTATATTCCATGTTGTAGTACTGCAGCACCACGATAACATTTGCTACAAGTTTCAGTTCCTGCCCCACAACTTTGCCTGCCCTTCTGTGAGTTGTCCTGTAGAAACGCCCATAAAATTGGCATTCTTTGCTTTCTAACAAAGCTGTTTTGTGCTGTTGGTTTTTGTTACCCTATAAAAAAAGAAAACAGTTGCGATAACCCAAGCCCATTTCCCAAGGAAATTTAAACATCACCCTTTTAGATAATAAACAGAAAAATGTTATAAAACAATGATACTAATGGCATAAATTAGTAAAAGGAGAAACAATGGCAGTTTTTGATCATAAATATTTTGCAAAGCAGCTTGTGTACATTAATTATTAAACAGTGGTGCTCAGGAGGATTTGTTCCACAGTGAACTTAATGTATTGTAATGCAGGGTTAGAGAATGGACTGTGGAAATGAGGTGATGCTCTCTTGTTATTGCACAGTTGTCCTCCAAAATAATGTGATTGAGGCAGTAAAGACTAAAAGTTGGGTCTGGTGGCAGAATCGCAGAGGAAGAGGATGAAATGAGGCAAAGTAAAAATGTAGAAAGAGAGCTAAGTTAGCTTTAAATTATAAAAGGACTGACTTCTACTCAATTTTTGAGCACTCAAACTTTCTACTGCAAGTCTCATTCACCCAATCACACACACATACTTTCATAAAGTCCTTTTAGCTATACCACTTTTATCTAACGTTCACACACACACTCGTATGAATGCATGGGACTGGGGGCTCAGTATCTTGCCCAAGGATACGTCAGTGCATGAACTGTACTGTAGGAGCTGAGGATCAAGCCCCTGACCTTTCAACTGGTAGCCACAGACACCTTTCATTTCTGATTAAATAAAAAAAAAACAAATACTGAACATTATTTTATTTATGTTTGCAGGAAGCAAGCAGCAGAATTTATAAGTGTAAATAAATGAACAGCATTTCCCATCCTTCTTTCTGTCACTGATGACACACTTCCTAACTCTTCCTAAGTGTGAATCTGTTGAAACAAGGTGCCAGCAGCAGCAGCAGCAGCATTATAGGGCAATAGTAGTGACACAGCATCAGTCAAATGTAAGCACTCACGTAGCTGAGCTTGTGTTTTCCCTGGAAATTTTAAGTAAAAGTATAACATAACTGCTTAACATTTTAGTTTGACAACAGCTAATTTAAATTAACCATGTAACCGGCTCAATTTGCTACATCATAAAACTGTTTTCTACCTGGGATGCTGTATCTTGGGTTGAGCTTTTCAACCAGCTGCTTAAAGCCCTGCTTTCCCACCATGTAATTGCATCGGTAATTTCCATTCACCGCTCTTAGTTAATGTGGAGCGCAGCTAGCGAGTTTTCCAGCAACGCTCGGTTGAGTGATTTGTTTACATTTGGGTTGCACATCACCAGCTGCTAGTATCTTCTCCTTTGTAGCCTGGTTGTACTCAACTGTGTGTTTTTGCCTCAAGTGGTGAAACAAGTTTGTTGTTTCCACCTTCAGCAGGAAAAGTTTTCTTACATTTTTTGTCCTTGTTGGAGGTTATTAGTAGTAGCTCCCTTTTTATGCACTAAATCATCACTAGATCGCACACGGCTCTTGCTCATAGACATGCCAGAGGTAGTCTTGTTATTGCACAAACTAGGAGATGTAAACATATAGCATTGCTATAGCAATGATATCACAATGTAACATTCTTATATCACACAGAAATTCATACCGGTATTATCGTGGATGACATGATATTCCGGTTTTGTTTAGTCAGTCTGATTTTGATTCTCATGCTATTCTTTAGGTCCACGAGGTGAAGCCCTCCAGCATGGGCAGTCTGGGACTCTGCCCCACTTCCTGGAGGAGCCTGTTGATGCCTACATTGTCAAAAGTAATCCCATCAAGCTCCGGTGTCAAGCTCGACCTGCGCTCCAAATCTTCTTCAAGTGTAACGGTGAATGGGTCCACCAGAGCCAGCACATGTCTCGAGAACACACTGACCTCACAACAGGTACAGTAACTTTTTTTTTTTAAATACAATTTTCTTCATATAGTCATGCAGATGAAATGCTGCAATTAAAAGAGTTGTATACATATATGATATATATACACAAAACTCAATTCCTTCCTCTCTGTCAAAACTGTCTCTGGCATTTTACATTATATGAATATCATTCATATCGCAGATAGTAAGCACTGAAGTCTCAAGAAGGTACTTTGCTAATGGGGCTTTGTGACAGTGCCTACGGCTACATCCAACCCTGTAACTGTATTTGCCTCACTTTGACAGACTATACTCTGTGTCACATTTGATCTAAGTTGAAATGACAACTGTTAGAGCATGAAACGCACTAACTTGTTCAATTTTAGGATTAGGCTTTGAACACTGAATGGTGTCTTTTACTGATGCAACTTACTGAAATCCAGTTGTTGTTTTAACTTCAAAATAAATCCATTCAAACCACAGAGGCATTTTTTTTCCTTTTTTCTAATACTCTTGTCAGTTTTTGTTGCATCATCTCACGATGTGTATAAATATCTCATGAATTCACTTGTGTTTGTACAGCGCATGTAGCTGTAAAACAAAAACTAAATTATACTTCCCTTTTTCATCATAATGTGCTCGTGTTTTAATTAACTTTTTACAAGCGTTCCTTGTATACACCTCCTGTTTTTCCTTTATTTTGTGCTCTTGTAGCCATTTGTTCAGAAATAAACATAATCACCTATACTCCGGATGACAAAATAAAACATTTATAAGTGCATTTATAAGTGATAGTTGATGTTTTACTTAACACACAGCACCACGCAGTATCTCCTTTCAGAGCTAACAATGGACCTCTAAATTCTTACTGCCTCTAGTCTGGATTCATAGCTCTGCTCCCATCTGGCTTCTTATCAC
The DNA here is from genome assembly GCA_015106715.1 of Bujurquina vittata. Taxonomy (NCBI): domain Eukaryota; kingdom Metazoa; phylum Chordata; class Actinopteri; order Cichliformes; family Cichlidae; genus Bujurquina; species Bujurquina vittata. Next base: position 369 of record VUQK01010239.1, on the reverse strand, counting down.
TACTCATATCTGTTTCCAGTGGGACAGTCATAAGGAAGGGGATGTACGGAAGGCAGAGGGTTGGCAGAGAGAGCGAGCGAGAGAAAAGTATCTCTTAAAGTAAAATGGTTTGTCCTGACCTGGACTGTGTCAGGATGATCTAAGAGCTGCTGCTGCAAGATGTAACGGGATTAGTTTGGACCGTTTTAGTAATCTTTGCAAAAAGTGAGAGCAGCATAGAAATACACAAGTTTCCCATGTACCTCGGAATTTGGATGAATTGTTAAATGATTCTAAGTTGTGTGAATGCTACTCTGAAAACTGCTTTCTGCCGTATTCTGTTGTTGTAGCACCAGCACTCAAAGTTGAGCTCTCTCTCTCTCTCTCTCT
>VUQK01010238.1:0-27705 GCA_015106715.1 Bujurquina vittata | reverse complement strand
CACACACACACACACACACACACACACACACACACACACACACACACACACACACACACACACACACACACACACACACACACACACACAATAACGCGGCCGCCTTGCGAATGCTTCACATTCTGCAGCAAACAGTCGCTTGCGCAGAATCTAATCAAACAGAGGTTATGTGGTGCCTCAAGCCATCGTAACAAATTACATTTTCATTTGATGTGTGCATATCTCATCTGCAAACACAAAACACATATTTCCACACAAAGACAAGTCAAACCTCACTTAAAAAAGAAACAAAACCCTTTTTTATTTTCCAGGTGGGTTACGCAGGCTATGCTGTTGATGAAAGGCTTTGTGAATTACCAAAATTACCAGGACAGTTGCACTGATTTACTCATGCAATGGGATCTGATTTTCATCTAAGACAGAGCCACAAAACACAATCTGGCTAAACTAATAACACACAAACACTTGTACTTTTCATGTCTTTAATGAATACACTGAGCAATAACTCACAGTGCTGAAAAAGATAAGTGATCCTCTGTGCTAATGACTTCTGTCTGGAGTCAGATGTTTCAGTTTGGAAAATGGGATTGGAACTGTGTGTTTTTCTTCTAAATGAAGACACACAAATTGCGATTACTGACAAAGTCTGCGCTTAAAAAAGAGATTGGTTGGTGTGAGCGTACCTCAATTTCAGTAACTTTTACAGGCCCTTTGAAAAATCATTACAGGTTGCATTAGTATTTTTAAATTCCTGGGTGTTCATCAGTTCACAATAAAAATCTCACTCGTGGTCAACATGCAGCATGCAATCCTGCAACAGGTAAACAAATCCAGGGATTAGCATCCAAGCGCCCGGACTTCATACTGACTTGCTAATCTCTTTGTTTAATGTGTCCACTATAGGACACAAAGGAAAACCACGCTCAAGGCATAAGCAGCTGTGTGGGACCCCAAGAGCACTTGAAAATCACACAAGACAGGTGGATAAATGTGTATTTATTTTGTCAATGTAATATATCACTGATAATCATACAAGAGAAAGTGAAATATTTTATAACTCTCAGAGCCGGGGTCATGTTCATGCACACTTTTAAGTGTTTGCAAGTCGATCGCAACAAGTATGTCTCAAAAAAGGATTTATCCCTCTAAGGCTGGAAGGAAAACAAATTGAAATGGAAAAAGCAGCAGGATAAAGGATAAAGGTACATTTCTATTAATTATTGTTAATATTAACTAAGAATGGCGTTAAATGAGAAGCTTTAAATCCCTTTGGTTCTGTCAAGATGTGGTAAGCTTAGGTGATGTGTACGGAGCCCAAAGGCATCGTGGTTGGCAACTTAATGTTCTCTAATCAGTTTCTATTTTGTTTGTTTAATATTTGTGGGTTTTTTGGGGTTTTTTTTCATTTTTTATAGAACAAATTTAGATTTAGGCCTGTGTTAAATTCCTTATAACTGTTCTGCCCTTTTACACTTCAGTTATTTTAAAAATGCACACTCTGCTGGTTTCTTTCTTTTCTTTCCAACACACTAGTAAGCCACGATAATGGTCGCATTAGTGCTGAGGTGGTGGTTGGTGTGGGTTTAGCTGGGGACAGCGCCCATAAGCCTTGGGCCAGCTCTGAACACAAGCAAGCAAAGAAAAACTTGCTTCAAATCTCAAGTTTGCAAAAGGCTGTCTGAATATCCACAATATTCTTTAGACAGATGAGACAATTTTTTTTTAAATGCACAATACTGTAAGAGACAGCGCCAAAACTTCATCCCAACTGTGAGGATGGTGTTAGCGTTATGATTTGGGCCTATTTTACTACCTCAGGGAGAGGACACTTTGCAGTCATTGAGGACAGAATAAATTCCAAGTGTGAGCAAATTGGATTTCTTGGTATGACCTGAAGAAAGATTTTTAGTCAAAAGAGCCCAGAAATATTGATGAACAGTTGATTTTAAGAAAGAGTGATTCAAACTTCCTCCTCATAAGTCCCCCTGAGCAGATACAGGAAATGTCAGATGGATGGTTGCTGCTAAAAGAGGCTTGGCAAGTCACTAAATTTAAGCGTTGACTTTTTTCTCAGCATTTTCATTTAATTTTTTTTCAAAAAAGAAATGAAAAGTGCTCATTAGTTATTGCTAAGATGAAGAGCGGGGCACATTTCTGAGTAAGTGCAGAAAATCCTGCTAATTACAGGAATAAAGACTTTAATAATATTAGTATTTCTCCAGCCGTAAAAATGACGAAGACATTTTGAATTGTGACGCTCAATAACTGCTCAATAAAGTTGGCCACACGTGACATCTGCTGCTAATATCCAATTAACCTTAGAACATCACTGATAATAACGAACCCCTGTCTGTGATTAACAGAACACACAGTGAAAGAATGAATCAGATCAGTGCGCACACATACAAAGAAAACTCATCCATAAACACATGCACACCCAGCACATGCACCTGCAAAGAAAGGCCTTAATGCAGTGAGAACCCAACCCCTATGAGGACTGACAGCTGAATTTAGTGGCGCACAAGGCCAGAGCAGGGGCTTGTCAGTGACAAATGAAGTGTATGGAAATGAGGTTGGCTTAACATTGTGAATCAACTTGTTTCTACGTTATCCGGCACATAAATGCCAGTTACAGCAATGCAGTGTCTTCCTTTACCTTCAAAACAACAACAACAACAACAAAAACGAACGCCAGAAATAACTTTATATTTATTTGCCCTTGAGTCATAATGTACAAAAATGCCCCATTACGGCAGACCTTGGGAATGACTGGCTGACAGTGGAAGTGGAAGCTGTTTCTATAATAAATAAAGCAGAATGGAAGCTGAAAAAAGGAGCAAACACCCCTCTACAACCCAGAGTTGTTTACCTTAGCAAACCTTTGATTCTTATCCTCATGTTTCAGGCAGGGCTAGTGAGGTTTAAGCCCTTTGGGAGACTCATGTCAGCTCTGCAATGTTACTCCTCAGCGAGGGCTTCTGAATATCTCTTCTTGCATTGGTATTGCTAATAGAAAGCTCACTTTTTTTCCTAAGAGTGCAATATGCTTAACAAATGGATGACTCGTAATTATTTAATAAATCATGCATTAATGCAGGACATCTCATGACACCCTGTTGGCCACTTTTGAAAAGTTTATCTTATTAGTTATCCTTGAATTAATCACAAATTAATGAATGTTAAATCTCAGTTGCTTTATATAAATGCCACCAAATTAGCCTGAATCCAGTTACAGAGACAAGGATGTGTCAGATCCATGCTCTCACATTTACTAGGAACAGGCCTGGGATATTTTGGCTTATAGGGGCAAAACTCCAACAATACAACTTCTGCAGAGATCACATGATTCACATTGACCCAAAAACAAAGCAGGTGTGAGTCCTTCCAAACTGTACATCTTTTCACCTACGACTGTCCAGTTACCCGGAGTAGGGTGGTCCTCTTCACACCACTTCCTTGTGATTGCCTTCTTGATTGCTGCTAATAGAGTGAGGTATCAGTCCTCATGCTGCGTATTATCGTGCGTCAGATCACCTAAATATAGCAGTGACCACGTCTTGAGTTACACTTTCTCATCAAAAGTTCTCCACAATTGTTGACATATGCTTAACCAATGGAAGGATGATTTTCTGGAACGTTTAAGCTTGCTCTAATATTTTGAGTTAACCTTGAGAGCTCTGTTGTATCTACAGTGTTGTGAAAAAGTATTTTCCCCTTCCTGATTTCTTACTTTTTTTTGCACATTTGTCACACTTACATATTTCAGATCATCAAACAAATCTTTATATTAGACAACTATAATTCAAGTAAATCAAAAATGCAATCTTTAAATGATGATTTCACTTACTAAGGGGACAAAAAGCTATCCAAACCTACCCTGTGTGAAAAAGTAATTGGCACCTAAACTGAAGTGTAATGTAATGTAACCCTTAGCAGCGGGAACTGCAGTCAAGGATTTGTATAACTGGCCATGAGTCTTTCATATCACTGTGGAGGTATTTTGGCCCATTTCTTCTTTACAGAATTGTTTTAATTCAGCCACATTGGAGGGGTTTCCAGCATGAATGACCTCATTAAGGTCATGCCAGAGCATCTCAATTTGATTTAAGTCCAGGCTTTGACTAGGCCACTTCAAAACCCTCAGTTTTTTTTTTTAGCCATTCAGAGGTGAACTTGCTGATGTGTTTCAGATCATTGTCCTGCTGTGTAACCAAACTGGGCTAAAGCTTCAGAGGGTGAACTGATGGCTAGTCTGGTAGAAAGTACAATTTATGGTTCCATCAAGTACAGCAAGTTGTCCAGGTCCTTAAGCAACAAAGCAGCCTCAGACCATCACACTACCACCACCATGTTTGACTGTTCCTATGACGTTCCTTTTATGAAATGTTGTGTTAGTTTTAACAGGACTCAAACCTTTCAAAAAGTAAAACTTTTGTCTTAGAATATTTTCTCAAAAGTCTTGGTGGTTATCAAGATGTTTTTTTGGCAAATGTGAGACGAGGCTTTGTATTCTTTTTGGTCAGCAGTGGTTTTCTCTTGGAACTCTCCCACGGATGCCACTTTTGCCCAGTCTCTTTCCTATTGTTGAATCATGAACTCTGATCCTAACTGAGGCAAGTGAGGCCTGCGATTCTTAAGATGCTGTTCTGGGTTATTTTGTGACCTACTGCTCTTTGAGTTATTTTGGAAGGCCTGAAACTCCTAGCAAGGTTCACCACTGTCCCACGATTTCTCCATTTTTGGATAATGGCTCTCACCATGGTTTACGGGAGTCCCAAAAGCTTAGAAATGGCTTTGTAACCCTTTTTTAGACTTATAGATGTCAGTGACTTTGTTTCTCAGCTGTTTGATCGTGGCAGCACAGCAATCATATATTGTTAATGGCATGAGAAAAACAACCATGTAGGACACATTGTGTATATACATAATGGTACTTCTTGTCATGTTCGTCAAGCTTCTCTTGTCCTTGTGATGGTTGCACTTTGTAACTGTGTCTGATCTGAACTGAATTCCTGGGACTTAGCAATTTCCTTCCACTTGTAGTGAGATATTGGTTCATTTCCCTCAACCATCATACCAACAACCAAGTTTGTCCATTCTCGTGCGATTTGGCCACTAACACTAGCTGGATGTGTCGGGACTCCCAGTAGCACAGGTACTTTTTAGTAAGCTCCACTTCAGCAACACAAACATATCATTTTAAAGCACCTCTCCTGCCGCCACATACTGCAGCTTCAAAATGTGATGTGAACAAAGAATGCTGGATCTTACAGCAACACGTAGGTGTCTTCGCTTCTCAGTGTCATAAAATAGCCTTCTGTTTTTATGAAAATGCATATAGGCTCCACTTTCAGAGGCTCATCGAATGCGTGGGTCTGAAATCCATTTTTTGCTGTATGCAACTGCATTCCAGCTAATTTAACAGTGTCTACTAAATTAATGTATGAAGTTAATTGCCTGATCACATAAACACATAGCTGCTTAATCATTCCTGAATGGTGATCAGCACGAATTCATGATACATCCCGGATTCATTCATGCATTTAATCATGACATATTGCTTCAGCATGCGTTTACCCTTATCATAAAATGTTACTGATTTATGTACAAATGGTCACTGACTTGTGTCTCTGTGGTGCGGAAGACAATGCTTATGAGAAGCCACATTAAGATTAAGAGCACACTGAGCCGCTGACAGATGGAGAGCAGCTAGAAATGACGGGGTGGCTGGAAAATTGTGCAAATCCCTGGAAATTGAGAAGAAATCAAGCAGCAAAGCGCGGCTGCTCCCACATAGCCCATGAGCCACAGTTGATCAGGGACCACCTTAGACAGAAAGCTAACAAGCAAGCTGCGTGAGAAATCAGCCTCTGTCATTGATTCTTGGGAGCATGTCACTAAATGACCCTAACTGATAGCCTGTGAAAGAGGTCACTGTCTATACCCCCCACACCACCACCACCACTGATTCTGAAACAAGCCAGAGCAAAGGAAGGAAGGAACAAGGGAGGAAGATTCAGCATACTACCCTTTAATATGTGAGAAGGAAAATGGCTGCGTACCAGCTCTATCTCTACAATTTTCTCTTTTCATTGAGGAAAAGTACTATTTCATTCATGCCATTTCCGTTCATTCATCAGCTGGGGCCAGCCTAGACTCGCAGTGCCATCTCCACACCAACATTCTTATCAATGGAAGTGACGTCAGCACTGCCTGCAGCTGGGGGGTGGTGGTGGGGAGGATCACGTGGTCCAGTGAGGGTATATACAATAAAGTTGCGCTGACCGTGGTGCTGAAAACATTCACTCAATTGTACATTAGCACCAGTGCTGCTGCCATACAAACGCCTCACAAATAAATAAAAGGTTAGATTCTTCTATTATTATTTTTCCTTGATGCTGGTCACAGGCTGAAGAGAGAGAGAGAGAGAGAGAGAGAGAGAGAGAGAGAGAGAAAGAGAGGGAGGAAAACTGAAATTCTCTCAGGTGCTCCACTATTCATGAAATAATCTTGGCTTTATCCGTGCGTTGCGAGTTTCACCACTTTCCCACCCCCCAGTGGGACTTCAGGTAAGTGGAACGAAATTTGTTTCTGTATCATTCACAAACCATACTAACCAGATATATTAGGACAGATTTTTTTAACTGTTATTCATTCCATTATAATTCTCTATTTATTTTTTCTATTAAAAACAGAGAAATAGTTCGTGCCTTTTCTAGATTTTCTTTTAAATTCGTAACTTCATCGGTAGCATTAATCTATTCGCGGCAAACGCGATTGTTGATTGTCTGATTATGAAGTAGGCATGGACTGTGATCGTTGGTGTTTTTATTAAGACCAAACTATGTATAATTTCTATTTTGGACAATCGAGCAATATTTTTTTAAATTATTTTCTAATTTTGTATTTTTTTATTGTTGAAAGTTACTGCTTGACTGAGAAATTAGCACCTTAATGAACATACCCAGCTCTTAAGAATGTATTAATAGGTATAATAATAATTAATTAATGCAATCTAAAAACAAACGGAAAAAACCCCAATAAAATATATAATTTTGCATTTTATTTATTTCAGTCATTCGGGATGTAAAAATAGAATTAGTCCCTTCCAATGGGAAGACAATAATATTTAATAATTATTTCTAGCTGCCTCTCAGAAGAGCCTGGGAAATTTCATGTAAGATATTTTAAACCTGAGCTCTGAAAAAAAGTGCAAATTTTTACAAATTCATTTTTTTCTTTTAAAAAGCACGATTTAAGCAGACGGTTTTCAGCTATTAATTTCTAATTAATTTAGAATCCTAACTATGTATTGTAGGTACGTTGCCATAATAAGTCGAATTATTTCGTTTCTCTTTATTTATTAAAATGAAAAAAAAAATCAAATTGGGCTGTGCTGCCAAAAATTTGCGCTTGTCTGCATTCCACCGCTGCCAGCGAGGAGAAACATGCTCACGCCACACAAGGACAAAGCCATGTATGCTTACTGGCTGCGCCCTCCTTTCTTTGCGCAAAAAGCCTTTATCCTCTCAAACTTAATACCCAGTTAATTTACAGTTTGGATGGACCTCTCGGGGACCGTATGGTTAAATAACTCAACCGTGGCCACCAGCTTTACGCATGACTTCTCCGAGCTTTCCGCCTTTATGCCAGTGTCTTGGTGACATCGCTTTGACGCATGGAATACCAAAATCACAGCTAATACAGCAACACGATCTCGGACCCGTTTTTGTTGTCTGTATTTTGTTTTCTTTTGTTTTTAAGAAATAGACGTTTAAAATGGGAGGTGCGCGCATTTTGGCTGGGTTGGCTTGGAGGAAAAGGTGAGGCATTTTAAACATATACCATAAACAGGCACAAATCAGTTACCGGACGTGCATTTCGTTGCTGTTGTAACAATTTGCTCAGTTAAATCTCGTGACACTGACAAAATGCGCTGGGGGATGTATTATTCTCAATCAGGTGATCCGTGCGGCTTAAAGATAATGACTGGGTAATGACTGGGTTAACGCGCAACTCGAGACAAAAAAAAGGGGGGGAGGCACGATGTTTAGAATCGAAGCGCAATTTCTTTGTGCAGATTATTACCCTTCCCTTTAAAGAAACGAATAGTTTATGCGGTAAATCCAACGAATCACGACCTGGCTTGTACGGTCAGATCTGAGCTTCATGTACTCAGGCTGCACAGCAGTAGCAAAACTGGAGCTGGAAATGTTAGAAACTAGATGTTCAGTCCAAAACGTTTTGAATCAAAAAGAAAAGAGATTTTTTTTTTTTGCATCTGGCTCATTATGTCTGCCTGCTCTATCCTCAAACGTTTCTACAATAAATAGAAAGCTTTTAACATGTTGGCCTCTTTGTGAGAGGTGTATTTTTTTCAACTAATAATCTTTCTGGTAAATTTTCTTTAAAACTTTATGTCAGGCTGTGGGCTTAGTGAAATATTCTTTACCAGTCATCCTCTAAACATTTTGTCTTTTTCACAGAACAGCTGTATGCTATTTAGATGATATTGATACTCATATTGCAACTAAAAATAATATCTCATCCTTCTTCTGTCCTTCTCGCTCTGCTTTCTCTCCTTCTTCAGGTGCTTAACCTCCCTCCTGCCAGTTCTGCATGGTCATGACCTGTCATCACGCCCCTTCCACAGCCCACCTCATCCTATTGGTCCTGCTCATTGTCATTCCGCAGCTAGCTGGCACAGCCCCTGTGTGGGGTGAGGCAGGGGAGGGTGGGGTGGAGGGGCGCACCCGGACAGACCGTAAAGAGGACAGCCTTGCCCCCTTTCACTCGCCCCAACCCCAGAGCCTCTCTAGCCCTGACAACGCATCCCTAGACTGGGGTCGGGGACCAGGTCAAGACAACCAATTAGATAAAGTGACAGACCCTGTGCAGGTGCTCGCTGTTCTGCTGGAGGCCCTGGACCACGTTGGGGAAATCCAGCCAAGCAAAAACAGAGACTGGGAAGGGGATCGGAGTCCAGCGCTGCCCTCCATTGAAGGCTTGGAGGGTGGCGAGATAAGGCGAACAGAGCAGACACTGGGAGACAGGAGGGTGGAGGAGAAGGAGGGGCGAGGGGCCGATAAGGCTATTGAACAGCTAAATGTAGGCCATTTGGCAGCTGCTCTGGGGGATGACTTGAAGGAGAGGGAGGAGGGGGAGGATGAAAACACAAGGTCGGAGGATCAAGGGTGGTCTGTGAAGAATGTGGGAAGAGATAGTGTAAGTGAGGAGGAAAGAAAAGAAGAAGAAGAGGGGCGTGAGGAGGGAAATGACTTAGAAAGTTTGTTAGACGAGGCCACGCCAGGTTCCACCTCAGAAGGAGATGACCCTTCTCTGCAGCGCAAAATAAGAGGCTACTTCCAAAATATTGACTTGGGTCTCCAAGATAATGAGATCCTGCCGCCTCTGAAGGGCTACAAAGCATACAATACTCAGTTAGCACGTGCAGGAAAGAAGCAGCACTGGCAGGAGAACCAATCCCGCAACAGACCCATCAAGGGGGGCAACTTCATGGATGACTTTGAAGGTGAAGGAGAGGAGCTGGAGGAGGAGGTTGAGGAAGAAGAGGAGAGTCTCTCTCACATGGAGGAAGAGGCGAGAGCACGTGCAGAGAAACAAGAGGTACTCCGGCAGCAGGAGGAGGCTGAGCGAGCCAGAGAGGAAGAACAGAGGCTGGCAGACATTGCCTCTGACATGTTGCTGCAGTACATGGGGAGGAAGCAGCAGTCCTACATGAAGCCCCGGCAGAAAAGCAGCATGGGGGCTGCCGGCAACACAGCTGAGGACAAACGCTCAGAGGAGGTCCTTCCTGATGAAGATGACTTGGACCAGGAAATGATTGACAGGCTGATTGAGATCAGCAGCAAGCTGCACCTGCCTGCTGATGATGTGATTGAGATTATTAGTGACGTGGAGGAGAAGAAGAAAAAAAGAAAAGAGCTACAACAGCAGCCAACCAACACCAACCCTATTGTCCCACGCTTTAGGCCTCTGGTACCTCCTCCTCTGGCTGCCCCACCTGTTTATCACTACACAGCCTCAAAAAACCCCAAGAAAGCCCCTTATAGGTACAACAAGTCCAACAAGAAATGGCACAAGGATAAAGTCAAGTCATACAAACAGGACTATTGGTATAAGCCTCAGAAGCAGCTTGACTACTGGTATAAGCCCCAGAAACAGTTTTTAGCCTTCCCCTCCTATCCATATTACCAAAAGCCATATAGAGCATACTACCCTGTTTATTTCCCATATCCAAAACCACAATATTATGGCAAGCCCCCCCCCACCAGAGACCAGACCATCGGCCCCCAGGAACTTGACCTCCAGGCCCCAAGACGCAGGCACAGAGGCGGTGGTAAGAACCGTGGACAGGGCTGGAGGCAGCAGCCACCACCGCGCCTGCCTCTCACCCCTTATATCTCTAATTATATACTTCCTCACCCACGGACCTACCAACCCCTACCCCCTCCCAAACCAATAACCACACCCAGGAGAGGCAGGCGACCACCCTACTACTATCCACAAGTCACACCGCCAGATGACTATGAGGAAGATGGGCTGGTGCCTCAGCTGGACAGTGAGGAGGAACTGGAAAACTTTATTGAGAGAATCTACATGAAGCGCAGAATGTATTGAGAGACTTTTTTGGACATTGTCCGATCAGAGGGACTCATGGAGGTGGGATAGTTATACAGTAGCCGGAGGAAAGCTAAAGCAGAGGTGGAAAAAAGATTCAGAGGAGATGTGTTTTGAGCCTGATGGAAATTTAAGAAGTGAAAAGTTAGATTTTTGTTGGTTTAATCACTGTATTTTTGTTGATTTTCTCAGTCAGGGAGAGGATGAAGGTGTCCTAGTTTAAGCTCCCTGTAACCATGTTCAGCCTCTTGCTCAGTTTACATTTTAAAACAGAACATACCATGGTGTATGTCTGCCTCCATTCAGGTCAATCTCTGATGTTCTTGCATATTTCAGAGATATATAGAGAACATGCACACACACACACACACACACACGCACGTACGCACGCACACACACACACACACACACACACACACACACACACACACACAGAATCACATTTTGACACATTCACAAGCAAATGTGGCCATTGTAAGAGAACCATGTTTACAACATCACTTTGTATCTTCAGTTTTCTATTCTGTATGTCACATTACAAAACTAAAGTAGTTTAATTACTTCTTATCTATACACATACAGAAACAAAAAAGAACACTATTGTCAAATGTTGACGGTATATTTTTGTTGTAGTTGATATGTGTAGTTGCCTTTCTTATTTCTGATTGGATCAACCTTAAACAGCTGCAATTTGCAAAGGTGCCAAATACACACATTTCAGTTTTTCAAACTCAAGATTCAGATTTTTGCCTTACAAGCACCATGGTTCTATAAGGGAAATATCATATCGCATAATTCTATCATCATCCCAGTGTAGAAACCCTGTGGACTCCAAAAGCACAACGTTAAACACTAAACACTTCCAACCTGGTGGACTAAGGGTTTTCAAACATTTTGGGATCTGGAAGTTATTGTGTCAGCATATTTACGGCAGATCTACCATCACCACATCCATGCAGTGCTCCGTAACTCTGCAGGAGTGCTTCATGTTTGTTTTTTTTTTTAAATAATTTTAGCATTGTTCATCTCTAATTCACATTTACTTACATTTGTTTTGCAGTCCTACTTGCATCATATCTATTGTCCCTATTTTTTCCTTTCTTTAAAAAAAGTAAAAATTAAAAAAAGATATATACTTGAAATCACGCTATCTGTTTTGCAGCCTTTTTAAAAACAGATTTCCACCAAGAGGCTACAAACATTTTTTTCATTTTTCAGAAGAAATTCATTGAAAAGTTTCAGGCCGGGGAGTCAGGGATTGTGCTTAAACCGTTAAATGCACGTCTTTCTACTTGCATCTTAAAAAATGAACAAAAAAAAAGAACAAAAAAAGAGAAAAAAAATAAAACAGTATGGAGAATTCAAAATTGTTGTTTTCTCTGAATAAACTGTGAACATAAAAATAAAAATAAATCTCAAAGGAAGAGGGCCACTGTGTCCACAGTGAAGCCATCTGTCTTGTAAAAGGAGAGTGTTGTTGTTGATGTCACTTTAGCATTGTAAGATGTACAGTGTGAAATAAATATGCCCGTGCAATGTGTAAATAACAGCATGATGATTACTAGTTTTGCTATATGATAAAAAATAAAAGCAATTATTTTATTAAAGTTCAGTTTTTTCATGGCTTTTTGGCGAGTGCTCTGTTGTATTTGTGCAGAAGCAAAAACAGCAGGAACACTTGGTTCTTTAGTAAAAAAAAAAACACTGAAGAGAAAAACAGTAAATCTCAGTGACTGCACGACCCACGTGTCACAGTCACATCGATCAAGTAAAGAAAAACCTATAGAACATTCAAACAATCAGAATGAAGAGTTAAAAACAACAAAACAGCCAAACAGAAATGAAATGGGGCGAAAAAGAACAAAAGAAAAGGAAAATTTCAGAAAAAGGCAGAGAAATGGTAACTGCAGTGATTGATGAGTCACATGATTGGTGGATGAGTCATCCATCTGTGCACTTTACTGCGCAGGACCACACACACACAGACACAGACACAGACACACGCATACACACACACACGCACACACATGCATATTCTCTTTGAGCTGTATAGTAATTTAGCTGCTGGCATTCAAGATAAAGATTGAGTCATGTTTGCTTCTGCCTCGAGGCTGCCAGTCGGCTGGTGGAAAGGTGTTTGGTAGATAGGTTTCTTGCCATATCTTGTTTCCACACCTCCCCCTCACTCTCACATCACACAGGCAATATACCCTTCTGCTATAATCCCTTGAAGTGCTTCTGGTTGCCGCTTGTTTGGCATCAAAACAAACTTTATGCATGCTGTCAGTGGTACAAACAGTGACAGTGATTAGCAGGCTGTCAATATGTTTTAATCACATGTTATCTTGCTAGCTTGCTCCTCGGTTTATTTGAACAGTGCCTTTCGTGGCTTCATCTCAGCTCGTTGAGTGATTCTTGGACACCATTTCAAGAATCCAGATACTGGGTTACAGCTTGTAGCTTCTATCTGGATAGTCATAGAGTGACTGGAGGACTAATGTGTTTATTTGTTGCACAGCACTAACTACTTGCCTTTAGTCAGCACTGCTTGTGAGATGAAGAACAAAAGATACAAGCTAAAGGAGAACACTGAAGCCCTGATTCTAATGATGAGGGGATTTGGTGGGTCTGGTCAGGTGGGTCACATTAAGTCTACAAATGTAAATAAACAAAATAAAACATGATTACAGTTATAGCTTACAAACATCTGAAATGCTGGTGGTTTGAATTCACGTGAGGACTGCGGACGCCAGATTTAACACTGGAAAAAAATACATGGAAAAAAGAGACAATTTGCCACAAATGTTTGTGGAGTAATCTTTTAATCAACTTTAAGGTAGAATGGTTTTATCTAAATGAATCTGACAGTATCAGATGCAAATTGATTGATTTAACTCATAGTTTTAAGCTACATGTAGGCAAAGCTGAGATCATTTTTGGATGTGTGCAGAGGGGGGGGGCAGTGAATATACTGGACAAAGGGAGTTAAATATGGATCTGCTGGGCAGGAGGAAAAGAGGAAGACATATAGATGGATGCCAGAATCAGGGTGAGATGCCAAAAGAAGAAGAAGAAGACAGTTCAAAACTACAACAGGAGCTCTTTGGATACTTGGGAAGAAGCAGAAACAAGTGACTGAAATATTCTTCTTTTTGTTTATCCATAGGCCTCACACACTAGGCCTAAATACACTTATCTGATGTTTCCAGTCACTTGGCACTTAAAGTGGATTCTAACCTGAGGTTCCTTGCAGTGTCCAGTGGACAAAAATCCACACATTCCCAAAATCTGTGGCAGTGACTTAAATGGCAAAAAGATTTATGTCAGCTTGGACTGTTTCCCTATTTGCTATTTGACTGCTATTTTTCCAATTGCTTTTTCTGAGAATTTTCCGATAGCAGACACCTCAGTTTTCCTTTTGGAGGCGTTGGAGCTCTCAGAGGAAGAATCGAAAGCTTGTGATTACCTGAGTTTGAATGTGAAGCATTTCATCTTAATGAACTCTTTTAAGCCATAAAGCATTTAAGCACTGAAAGTAGGTCCTAAGTGCTTCACACATGAACTCTGGCCAATGTGCCCTTACTAACAGGCAGTTTACAAGAACAGGAGAGGACACATGACTCCCGCTTGCTGTAATTTCTCTGGACAGTTACCTGGAGTGTTCTCACATGAGCTCAGTTGAAGATGACACTGATTTTGTACCAAAATGCTGGAGGGGCAAAGTCTGTTTAATATCCCAGCTGACTGATTTGGACATTTGGAAAAGTTCTCAGCCATCGTGCATGTGTGAAAACAGCTTGAGAGATGTCCAGAGGCTATACTGAGGACTTCTCAGTGAGATCAGTCAAAGGCTCAAATTTCTAATATAAGTTTGGATTAATTAAATAAAGAAAAGTGAATGAATTCAACTATGTCCAAATGTATTATTCATTACTTTAACTGGATTTGATTACATAATGCAGACCTACATGATATAAATTTTATGTGGTTATGGTTTTATTTATATTTTAAGTGTAACTTAACTGATTCCAGTCATTTTTCTTTTTAAATGCCTGTTTGTTTAATATGGTCACTGATGCATACTGGTCACCTCATAATGAGGCACTATGGACAAGCACAGTGGGTAAATTAATTCAGAAAGACATCATCATTGGCAGCGGGGGTCGATCTGACCCCAAAGCCCTGCTGTGCTTCACATGATCGATTTGATGCCATCGAGCAAAGACCCAAGAGAGCTGGCCTCTCCTCAGTGCAGTGGAAGCTTTTTTTGAGTCCTCTGCCTTTACGAACAGCACTGTAAGATGTCATTTGGGCTTTTTTTAAAAAAAAAACATTGATTCATGGCATCTTTAGATTAGGGAAACTGGGATTGATAATGTGGTATAAAAGACCAGATTACAACAATAAGAGCTGAGGTTTCTAAACTGCTGTGTGGTGTAAGTCCAGCAAGATATTTCAGTAAGTGGAATTTAATCTAACCTGATAAAAGCAGCTAATCCTCGCAGCAATTTTTTTTCTATGTTCTCATTTGTTTTACACTGATGTATCAGAATTTAAAGCTCTGCCGGTTAGCTGTGCAACATGTATGGCCTGTAATAACTGCCACACACTCTGGCTTGTGTTAAAATAATCGTATAATACAAAAAAAAGAAGTCTGTGTGATGATGCATAATGTCTGAGTGAATTCAGTTCAGTGTTTCTCAGGACTGACACATGACGATGTGACTAAGCACGACCGCTCCGATCACGCATTAAGTCTGTGCAGAGGATGCTGGAACACTGCAGCTTATAAAAAGGAAGCTTCCATGAAGTCCTCTTTCACACCTTGTTGCAAAGCTGTGGACAAAAAGAGCATTGTTGGGATGCCACTATTTACATCCCCTCATTCATGTTTCTGCGACATACTACACCATCGCGATTTACATTTTTTTTCCCCAGCACAAAAGGATAATTGTGTGTCAAGCTTTAGATCACATTACGTCCTTATAGTAATCATTTATGTGTTGCCTGGTGGGTGTGCTATAATTAAAACGCAATTTGAATCTTTCAAAAGGCTCCAACTCTCACAGGCACGAAATTTGGTATACATCCAGCTCCTGGCATGGAAGAGTCTGACAGCACAACAATTCATCAGCAATGGCCCCAAGAAGCCCATGCATTCACAGAAGCAGATGTCAGAAGAAAATGTCAGCCACTGTGGTATAAATATTGAATAGCCTTCAAAATAAGATTAAATAACGCTCCTGGAATTTCTACAGCAGTGGGACTCTGGTCCCACCTTTAACTTAAAATGTCAGCACAGTATAAGCTAAACAGAATTTACTGTGTGTATGTAGGTGAGGTGTAGAGTTTAAACCATATATCTGAACTCTATACCTGTGATTTAGGGTTTTAAGGAGTAAATCACCTTTGCAAACACTGATTGAAAATGGGTCACATTAGGCTGATAAGAGGAGATTCTTTATGTTTTATTGTTTGGCAGATGGTGTGTTTTTATGCCTGGTTTTGATGTTTTTTCTTTTTTTCTTCCTGCTCACACTAGGGCTGTGTTGGCTTGCTGGTATAACTTACAGTTAGGTCCATAATTTGTTAAACAAAGACACAGCTGTTTTGTAGTTTTGCCTCTGTGCACCACTACAGTGGATTTTAAATCAAAGAATGACTGAATCAATGAGTGACTGAAGTGCAGACTTTCAGCTTTAATTAAAGGGGTTTTTACAACAATTATGCATTAACTGCTTAGGAATGAAAGACATTTTAGTTCCCCATTTTCAGAGGTTTAAAAAAGAACTGGACAAACTAACATAATATTCAAATACAAGGATTGTTTTTAATTGTTGGATGAAAAACTTTACAGTCAATGACTGCATGAAGTCTAGAATCTATAAATATTGAGGTGTTCTGTGAGGTCTTTACTGCAGCCACTGTTGCTGCTTGTTTGTGGGTCTTTCTGCAGTCAGTTTTTGCCCTTAGCAACTGAAAAGCATGCTCTGTTGGGTTGAGATACAGTGACTGACCTGACCATTGAAAACGATCCCATTTCTTTTACTTTTTGAGAAACTCTTGGGCCATTTGCACTGTGAAGCTCTGTCTGTTTGGCTGAATCTCATCAGAGAGTACAGCCCTGAACACTTTACAATCAATCCTGCTACTTCTATCAGCTGTCACATCATCAATAAATACTAGTGACCCGGTTCCACTGGCAAATGCCAATGCCATGTCTGACACATGATGTGGTATGCTTCTGATCTGTTTCTCGACTTCTCCATCCTTTTCTCTTCCCACCACTCTAGTACAGGTTCATCTTGGTTTGTTTTTCAGAACTGTGCAGGCTCTTTGAGACGTGTTCTGTTAAAGTCTAACCTTGCCGTACTGTTGCTCAGTGTAACCAATGATTTGCACCTTGTTTTAAACTCTGTATTTACATTCATCACGGCGTGTCCTGATTATAGACCTTGAAAATGACAACTCTACCTCCTTCAGAGTGTTTCGGACCAGGTTAGCTATTGTGAAGTTGTTTTTCTTAACAATAGAAATAGTTATGTCATCGTGCCCTTTAGTTATTTTCTGTGTTTGTTTGGGCATTTTAGTGTTGCTGAGCTGGCCAGTATATTCAGTTATTTTAAGAATGGGGTTCCATAATGCACTGAACCTAAGTTTTCACCGCCTAGGTGCCGGTGCTTGTGCCAGTGCTGCTGCTGGTTTCAATGAACCAGCAAAATGCTTAAGAACGGGCCTGCTTTTCCACCGTGTTTCTGTGAACTGCTCCTTTACGTATGAGTCCTCGTCGGGACAGGGAAGCCGAAGGACACAAATGTGGGACAACATGCTCCGTTTTCTTGTGCTGCGTGCATTCCAAACAAAAGTGCTGCAGCATCAGTGTGCAGCACAGAGGTAAACACAGACAGTGATTATGAGCAAGAGGACAAGTACGCACTTTGCATCCTTTATCTGGGATATGAACTGATACAAAGCAGCATGTTCAGCCTCAGGGCTCAACAGCCGTGAAAATCGCATCGCTGAGACGGCAGTCATGTCCTTCTGCTGCTTTCGTCAAGTGTCCTTGGTTTGAGACCAGCTAGCTTGCGGGGTCCGAGTTGAACCCGTTTTTCGGCTGAGTACTGAGTGCGTTTGCGGTGGAAAAACCGCTGAATGGTTCAAAAACTGGCACTGACCCGTCGGGGGAAATGCAGCCACAGTGTTTCTTTTTATTCAACTCTTTTTACTCTGTTTATACTCTGCCTTTAATCATCAGTTATTAATCTCTGACTCTCTTCCACACATTGTCTTTTGTCCTGTCTCTCCCCTCAGATCCAAGTAGTTGCGGCAGATGGCTGCCCCCCCCCGAGCCTGGTTCTGCCCAAGGTTTCTTCCTGTTAAAAGGGAGTTTTTCTGTCCCACTGTCACCAAGGGGATCGTTCTGACTGCTGGGCTTTCTCTGTAATTATTGTAGGGTCTTTATCTTACAATATAAAGTGCTTTGGGGTGACTGTTTGTTGTGATTTGGCACTATATAAACAAAAAATAAAAATTCTCAATCGAATCAAAACACAAGATAATGTGAAATTGTTGGAGGTCTGTGCGCTCCCTCACGTTGCTTTTTAAACTCCTATTAAGCTACTGATTTCCACACCTATTTTGAAACTGAGAAATGCTGCTAATTAGTGTTTACCCTGTTACATGACCCCTTTGTTGCAGCGTTTGGAACTGTGATTTAGAATGACTGCAGAGTTAGACACAACAAAGGCATAACAGGATGTCTCTTTTGACCCAGTGAGTTCTGCAGTGTTCTAAATTTGACACATTATAACTGAAAACCTGCGCAGCACTGTGAGATGATGAATCAATCAGGGCATTGCTACAGAAATAGTGCATTTAACATTTTACCATTAAGCACCTTGTTACAGAGGAATAATTACTGTGTAGATTTTTCTTTTTAATTTATTGGCCACCTGCAATATTTAATAGATAAAATTCATGGATCTGATCATCAACCTGTTGGTCACCAGTTATCCATTTTTTTTTTTTTATTTATTATTTTAATGATACATAAATAACTAAAGGCAGACAGATATCCAGGGAAGCTGCTCAGAGGGTTAAGACACTGCTGACCTCGATGCTTTTTCCAAATTAAATCTGAATCCTGTCACTGTGACCTCTTTTATTTGTTGATTCGTCTGTTAGTACCTACGTTGAACACAATATGGCCCATCAACAATGCTTTCACCAGCTATTAGGACAACAAAGGGAGAGCTGCCAATGCTTCCCCCATGAAACTGCATCCTTTGTTTATGATCTCTGCAACCCTTGTCTTTTTTTGCTCACTGCTTTCATCTTTTCTTCGCCTTTCTTTGTCCAGCTCGCTACACTCATTTCCCATCGTCTCCCCTTTTTTCCTTCAATTATCCACCTCCCCCCCACACTCATTCCTAATGCTTCCTAACACCCAATCTTCCTCTCCTTTTCTTCTTTATCCTCTCTCCATTTCTTGTTTTGTATGCAAGCCCTAAGGGAGAGAAATGGGTGAAAAGCACTCTCTCTGCACCACTGTCACAAAAGACTGGTGAGTCATCTCCACTTATGTTCCTGTCTCCCTCCTCCCACAAAAAGAAAAAAAAATCACACATATACAGGAAAAACACTCAAATTACCTGCCGTGCATTTACAGGAAGACACGCGCAGATGCACACACATTAGTGAGAGCACTGGCATACAAGAAACAAAAATTTGGAGATATAAGTAAGCACACAAGACACATTCCACAGCTTTCCAAAGCAGCCCTGAAATTTAAACCCAAGGCACATAATGAAGTTAATAAGGGTGGTTGAAAATGGCTTTCACTGCTTTTTATACCATACGAGATTACTTTGAATTTCTAAAAGGCAAATTCATGTCAATGAAGATGCCAACCCACAGAATCAGGAAGCTAGAAATACAGCAGTTCATGCAAGAGACACTCCAGGACTGGGAGACACAAAATTAAATATGGAGAAAATGGAGAAAATTGAAGGCAAACGTGTGTAGGAGAAATTCCAAGATTTAGTAACGTGGTTTTGGGCTACCTGTGATTTATGAGCAGCATATGAAATTCTCTTCCTCCATCTGCTGGTAGAACGAGTGAGTTACAATGCAGTCATGGTGCTGCTGTGTACAAATATTCTATTACAAGTATGAATCCTTAACTACACATGAATGACCAGAGTGGCTGCTTTCAAATCCCTACAATCAACCTCTAGAATATTTTCGTATTCTAGCCGTTGATTGTAGGGACTGTGGTAGCACTGCTGGGTAATTTACGATTTACTGTAAGATAATGTTCCTTATTCTAAATCTTCAAACTATTATCCACATAGGAACCAGGTTGCAGTGGAACGAAGTGGAATAAAGTTTCCCTCTGAAATGTGGTGTAATGGAAGCATTGTGTTGTGCAAAAATGCTCGAGCCATGCTACATTTCTTTAGATTTTGCTAGAATATGGGAAAATAGGTGCAGCAATTTATGGAAAATACAACTTATAGGGCAAAAACAGAAATTGTACAATTCTAATGAGCTTGAAAGTCACTGTTATTTTGTAATACAGTCTGCACTCTCTGAGGCAGCTGTCTTGTAATTTCTTTAAGTAGTTTTCTGGAATAGTTCTCCAGGCTTCTTGAAGTACATTCAAAGCTCTTGTTTGGATGTTTCTGCCTTTTTGTCTGTTTTCTGTCAAGATGATCCCACACTGCTTATTATGACTACATTTAACCCCAGAAAAACTACATTCATTCAAACCCAATTTACCAGAGATGTGCTTCAGATGTGGCACTGTGATAGGGACTTTTTTGCATAGCACATGGTTGTGTGAAAAGGTGATGCCCTTCTGTTTTACTCTAACTAACATTCTTTAAATTAATATTTTATTGGATCCGATACTCTGTGTACTCGAGTAAAAAATAGACAAATAAAATTTGTAGAAGTGTATTGCAGTGTCATGGAAATTGGATTCCCCTCCTTCTATCAAAAGATGGTTTTCAGAAGTGAATAGCTGCATTACCATAGGGGGAAAAAAAAATCACATACTGTCTTTAAAAAACCCAATACAATACCTTTCTGAAAATCTGGGAGCCTTATTTAATTTATCTGGATGCATCTCTTGTACCAAACACTTAGTACATTTTTTTGTGCTATGCACTGACTTTCTTCTTTTTCTTCCTTTGGACGGGGGTGGGTGACAGGGGATTGGGGTTTAAAAGGCAGTTCTTTACCTTATCTTAACATGTTTATGTTATGTATGTATGTTATTTATGTAAAACCATAAATAAAATAATATTTTAAAAAATAGATGATCCCACGCTCCTTCAATAATGTTGAGGTCCGGTCTCTGAGGAGGCCAGTCCATGACTGATAGCGTTCCTTTGGTTGTTTTTCTATCCAGGTATGCTTTCACTGCATTGGCAGTGTGTTCGGGATCATTGTCATGGTGAAAAATTAAGCCATTGCCATTCTGATGTTTCTGAGATGCTACTGAATGGTGGATCTGATGGCGCTTTTCTGTGTTCATAATTTCATCAATTTTGACAAGATCTCCAACACAATCCTCCACCGTGCTCTGCAGATGGCTGTAGACACTCACTGTTGTACCTCTCCTGACCGGTTTTGTACATACTGATGACCATCCTTGAGTCGGGTTCCTTGTTTATGGCCTAAGAAACAAAACCATTCCTCCGCCTCCATTCCCCTGCCAATCTGAAACCTGAATATAATTTAATTAGCTAATGCACTGAATGCCAACTGTCAAATTTGAGAAGCACAATCAATAATTTATCAAAACAGAATTCATATGGGCAGACAAAGATCAAATGGCCACTGATTTATTCATCAATAATGATCTTAAATTTGAAAATAAATATATTTTATATTCATAAAATAGTTTTCAGTAACTTTCTGTATCAGCAACAATACAGACGGTTTACCGGTGGGGAATGGAGTGATTGTGTTTCGATGATGTTGCCCTCTGTTGGACTCCATCACTCAGACCCATCACCTGATCACTCTTTACAGAAACCTGCTTGTGCGCTATTCAGAGACATCAAATATTGAAAGCCTGGAGTTTCCGTTTCACACACAGTGAGGGAGGGAAGAGAGCAGTGTGAGAGCAGGCGAACAGAGAGGAGAAAGAGAGGCAAAAGCCAAAAAAACCCCAAACCAAACCAAAAAACCGTGGCATTAGGAGGGAAAAACCCAGCAGGCACCCTGGGAGGGAGACACACGAGCTGGGATGGAGGGAGAGAGGGAGGAAAAGGGACAAAGCACCGAAAGGTAAGGCGAGGGGTGAATGAATGTTTGCGACTAATCAGGCCGCCTCGAGTGTAACAATAGATGCTGATCCCTTGTAAGCAGCTGTTGACTGATTGGCTGATAACCTTCTAGTCAGGCCGTTAGGAGGGCATGTTTTTTAACTCTTCTGCTTCTCTTTCAAATATCAGTGGGACAACTTTCACTCAAGCTGAAACAGTGACTCAGAGCTGTGGCAAGGAGGGAGATGAGTCACAAAGCCTTGAGGAACCAGGGGAGGAAAACCAAGCTGACGGAGGAGCCACTGATGGAAATGAAGAGCCCAGCCAGGTCAGATATGACAAGACCAGAACTGATCATATAAACAGAACCCAAACCCCTTACAGTTAATGCAACTTAGACAAAATGGTAATTGGAGTAAATGAGCATTTGGTTTGTCACTGTGTGTGGCTGATAAAGGGGGCAGACGATCAATGTAGCGGAGCAGAAGTGTTAGCAGACAACTCTCTGGTAGCCGCAGACAACTCTCTGGTAGCCGCAGACACACAGGACGATGCTGAGTGTCTCCCATCGTCCTCCCTGCAGTCAGAAGAAGAGCTGACCCCCGCTTTGGTGTCATCTCATCCCTCTAACACACATAGTAGGTCACACACCTGGCTGACAGGTGCATGGGGTCTGTGGGGTGCATTTGTGGCAAGCACTTGCTCATGTGAAACTATTTAAATGAGAATGGCTTATAGTTAATGCTGATTAAGTGCTTTGTGCCGTTTGTGTCATCACAGATCGCCCATCTGAACCCTGCTGGTACTGCTTGAGGTCTCTTGACTCGGATTATCGTCCCGAAACTGCAAAGCAGGTTTTAATATTTATGGCAAAATCTCAGTGTTGAGAAGATGCTTCATGCATTCTGCCCAGTTTAGTTTTGTCTAAAGTAACCCACAGATTTATGAGTTTAGTTTCCCATTTTCAAATAAAATCAGAAGTTCTTCATTCATTGTCTGAGGAATGGAGGATTTGTCATTGTTACCCATATTTTTGCAACTTTAAAAAACTCAAATTAAACCTGACCTGGAGAAACTGGGGCTCTGCTCTTTATTGTAACGCAGCTCTCTGCTTTCTCTGTGCAGCAGGACGACGCTGATCCTTCGTCACCACTGCCCTCTGGTGGCCAGAAAGTGAGCTACCAGACAGACCCTCGGCCACACTTTGGTGTCGCTTGGTCGTCCCACTCTCCGTGTCGCCCACTGTGGGGCAGCGAGGGGCCCTGCTGGGGACAGAGAAACCAGGAAGTGCACTATCAGACGCACACCTGTCCCCACTGTCATCTGGACTTGCCCCCTGACACACTACGCTGGCATGAGGTTCAGCACACACACAACTCAACACACAGAGACTTAAATAGATCCCAGCTAAATATACCACAGTTTATGTCTTGTTTTCTTTCTCCCTGCACAGGCAAAGTGTCTGCTGTTTGAAGATCTGAGGAAATAAAAGAACTAGAAGATGAAAATGTTCCTTCTACTATTTTGTTATTAAAAATACTGTCTACTGTCTATATTAGAATATTCTCAGGAAGCGTTAAGCATCTTAGTTTTGTGCAGTATCTGCTTGTGCGAGTAAAGAGACGTCTATTTACAGCTAAGCTTTGCTGTCTTCATTCCTTATTATTTTTGACTTCATGTTAAATTTCTGTGATTGCATACCGTTACCATTAAAAATGAAGGCTGTGGCAGACTGAAAGGAGCGAAATGTGAGCAAGCTCTTTCCCCTTATACTTCCTGCTGATTGTTATCCAGTAAGATAAAATCAACTTTCGTTTCTGACCGACATCCCTTTGTTAAGCTTCATACACAAACAAATTATTTCTTTTTTTTTTCTCTTTTGTCAGTAGATCATGTCATAAATGGACTATAAGGACAAAGAAAGAACCAAAATGCACTGAGACCCTTTGTTTCCCCTTTCAATCATGTTTTTAATTTAAGATCTTTTGGGAATACTTTCTAATCTGGTGTTCATCTGGAGCTTTGTCACATACATATCTTGTCTGTTTTAAACACTGGCAATGAATTTAATATATATATACAGGTATAAACATTAGTGAGTTAGTAAGTGTTCATAAGTAGGGCTTTTTCTCGGTGGTTTCTTCTTTTTTTTCTCTATTTTTTAATTCTATTTATAGACTTACCCAAAATCCACCTAATTTCTAATTTCTTTGATTTATCAGTCAGTTAGTTTGCAGGTTTCACAGGTTTGTGGCATGACCTGGTACGGAATAAGGGCACCCAGGGACGGTGAGGTTGCAAAATTATTAAACAAAATATTTTAACCATTTTCTGCACGAGTGTGGTCAAATAGTCCAAACAGCTACAGTGTTTTTTCCTCACCAGGATGAAAGAAAAGCTGCCAGATTCACTTTTAACTAATGTCCATCCATCTTCCTCCACATATTCAAATCAGGATTGCTAGCACATTGAGACAGGAAACCATTTGCACTCACATTCATGCCTACCACCAATTTAGAATCAACCCCATGCACGTTTTTGGATTGTGGGAGGAAGCTGTTGTACCCAGAGAAAGAGCATGCACACACGGAGAGAACATGTAGATTCATATGGCACTAATTCACATAAACAGTTGCCTCAAGGTGTTTTATATAGTAAGGTAAGGACCCTAGAATATTAGAGAAAAACTCCCAACAATCATGTGACCCCTTATGAGCAAGCGCTCAGTAACAGTGGGACAGAAAAACTCCCTTTTAAGTTTGTCCAAAATTTTGACTGGTGCTGTATAAACCCTTCATAAAACAGGCCTTATAAAAGTAGATGACTTTTAAATAAGTGAATGGAGAACAGAACAGAACTCATTTATTTTTTCAATGTCACAAAATTCTGTGGCAGATTCTTCCAGAATCTTATTCAGTGTAGGGCTGCTTCTGGTTGTAGGTAACCTGCCTGTCATTTGTCCCATATTTATGTAATATTTTTCAATATTTTGCCTCTATCACACAAAACTACATTCACTGATGACCACTGTGACACTACAAACTGCAGCAATCTTTAAAACCAATGCTTAAAACATGCAAAAACCCAGAGGAGAGCAGAGGAGAAGAGGATTGTGGCCTTGATGACGAAAATAGAGAGGCAAAGACAGGAGAAGATCTCAGTGATGACAGCTGTGACTGGAGCTTAGAGAGGATGAGTGTGTGGGAGTCATTTCCTGATGTGTGCTTACGGCGTGTGTTCAGATTTCTTCCTGACCGTGATCGCAGAAGTGCGGCTCTCGTGTCATCACTGGCACAATGTCATGCGCTCACCCTCCCTCTGGCGCCACCGCTCTTTTTACTTCCAAATTTCCAAGTTTAAGTCAAAATGCTGCTCTGCCAAGGTTTTGGTTTCAACCGTGATAGCAACATAGGACAAGCGTTCCCTCCAAAAGATCTTATAACCATATCTACAGAATATTGAAATCACCTGCAGACCCTACAACATGACAGCAAATGCAGGACAAGATGGAAACAAGAGAAAAAAGCAAGAAAAATGCTCCAGATATGAACAATGACAAACCGCAGCACAAGATAGCCATGCCAACACAAAAGATGGAACCGGAAGACCAAAAGGTAGTGAAAATCCAAAGTCAACCTAGAAATGATTTCCAAGAAATACAAGAGTTCAGACACGAAAAAAAGGCAACATCTAGACATCATTAGAGAAGATATTAACAAAGCAAACTAAAGAATTGAAGAAGCAAAAGACCGTATTGGGGCCACGGAAGCTAAGCTAGAAACGATCAAGAAGCAAGGGCGATGAGGAATAATATATGGATCTTCAATGTGCCGGAGGATGCAGAACAAGGCAAATCAATAAATCAATATTTTTGAAAAACTCCTCCAAGAGAAACTGGACATCCCTGATTCAGAAAGGGCGCACAGAGCGCTAGCACCGAAACCAATGGAAGCACCAAAACCCTGATCGATTGTAGCCCACTTCCTGCAAGGAGGAAATACTAAGAAAGGCACGGGAGAAGAAATCTACATGAATAACCAGAGGATATATTTTGATCACGACTAAACCACCGCAATCTTAAATAGCCACAAAGAATACAACAAAGCAAAGTGGGTGCTAAAGGAGAAGAGGATTCAATTCCAGACTCCCTATAAAGCCAAGCTTCACATCTTCCTTAAAGATGAAATTCGCTCATACCAAACTGCACATGAAGCTATGCAGGACATACACGAGCGAGGCTTCACGGTGCGGGTGGTACCACCACAACAAGACTTGATGAAACTACTGGATGCAGAACCATGGTGCACCGCAGGGAGAAAAGAGACTGCTCAACGGGAACAACCAACAGGACAAACTGCCACCATATCCAGACTGCAGGCCTTCAGAAGACAGCCCTCAGAGTGAAATAGGAACACTGAAAATATTTACCGTGTTGTTTCTGCACAGGTCTGTAATGATAAAGAGGACTAGGACTGTTAATAAAAGGTATTGACAATTATTCCAGGTTGTCACGGAGGGCCCATTCAGAAAGGGTTTCCCTTCAAGCTTTGACCCTATTCCAGGTCAAGTAATGGACCACCCCCTGTTACAACCCAAGGAGTTATAATCAGTTCTGTTTCACATTACCCATCCACAGTTCTTGTGACAAATTAAGTTTGTTCAGAGAGTTTAGTAAGAAAGATGATGTCATGCAAAACCCCATTGTACAAGTAAATGTTATCTGAAAGGTTAAAAGTGGCATCATTCAATGTTAACGGCATATTAAATCCAATTAAACATACAAAGATATCAACAAAGATGTGGAGGGGAAAAAATAGACATCATTTACCCATGAGAAACCCATATAAATGACAACATCAAAACTAACCAAATATGGATATACTTAATCATATTATTCCTCATTCAGAGGAAGACATAAAAGAGGTGTGGCAATATTGATATCAGGCAAAGTGATCTTTGAACAGAGTTTTGAGCTCAAAGATAAAGAGGGCCGATATATACTAATCAAAGGAAATTTAAATGGAGATACTTACTGTACACACTCCTTAATGTATACACTCCACCTGGAAGTGATGTGATAATTCAGAAGGAAACAACTCAAAAATAGACATGTCCAGAATAAAAATCCACAAATATTACAAGAAATTAGGAAAACAAGAAGCGTAATTAACAACCTGACCACCCAAGAAACAATGAAAAAGATGCTTTTCACAAAACAAAGATATTATGAGAGTGGGGCAAAATTCTTAAAACTACTAGCCTGGAAGCTCAGTAAACAACAAACAGAACAATTTTTAAAATCCGAGACAATCACACTAACACAAAAAAGACAAAACAAGAAGAAATACAATTAACTTTTGAATCCTTTTATAAAAACTATTTTCCAAAACCTCCAAGGCTAAAGAGGAAGAAACTGACTCGTTTCTAGACACACTTCCTTCAATGACCGAGGAGCAGAATAACAAGCTAGGTGCCGAGATAACTGTAGAAATATAAAATGCAATTAAGAACTTTAAAAATAACAAATCTCCTGGGAACGATGGCGTCACCTCAGAGTGGTACAGAACTTTTATAGAACTTGCTCCATTACTTTAAAAACTTCTAACTGGGCACTTAAAAAGATACAGACCCCTCCCAGTTGTTAAGAAGCCATAATGTCACTAATACCCAAAGAGCAAACAGACAGACCCATCTCAATCCTTCATGCAGACTGTGCAGCCACAAGGTTAACATCCCGGTTTCACTCGTGTCCGTTAATTCGAAGGGGAAAAACTTCCACAGTACTCCG
>VUQK01010237.1:19316-32580 GCA_015106715.1 Bujurquina vittata | reverse complement strand
ACACATAAACATTCACACACACACACACACGCGCGCGCGCGCGCGCACACACACACACGCAGATTTTTCCAAAAAGGGGCCACAATGGCAACTCTAATACTTGGTCCCAGAAATAAGTGTTATAAAAGTAGCATTGACACATATCTGCACCAACGCAGAGAGGGATAATTAGATAAATGTACCTAAATACATTTAGGTACATTTATCTAATATACCTAAATGTACATTATGACATGGCAAGTCTCTTAAAGGTGGAAAAAGTGGTCATTTATGATATGACCACCCAATAAATTTAAGTACAATAAAAGAAAACAAGACTAGGAGAAAATAAAGGGGGCGGGGTAGAGGAAAGGAGAAATTATACTCAAAATATTTTTGCAAATCTAGAAAACTGGTGAAAATATCAGATGTTATGTGTGTAAGTATAAATCACATCATGCAGTCAGCATTGAACTTGAAAAATAAATTAAAGGCGTCATTAAAGGCAGTGTCATATATGTATGTCAGAGTTTTGTGAAACGAGACAGGGGTCGTAATACATCAAGTTTGAAAGCCTTACAGCTTTTGAATGCGCGCCACACCTTTTGTCTTCCCAATATTTCCCATCACTCTCTGCTCAACGCTATCTGCCACAGCAGAAAGCTGTATATTGTCTTTTGAAAACAACAATAATTTAAATTAATTAATGGTATCAGATTCAATAGGATATCAAAAACCAGCAGGCACTTTTATGAGTTTTAGACTGATTCTGTTCAATGTCAATTCAAAGTTATCAGCGCTTTACTGAGCCTGACTTACAGGCTCATGGCAATGCACAATATGCAGACACCACATGGGTGCCAATAGTATTATCTAACCATAATAGCTGCATTTAATGATATACACACGCGCCTCAAGTCTTCTTTTTATTTCTGCAGATGGAGTTCAGCCCTCACAAAACCAAGCCAGGTCAGACCAGATAATTTGAGTAACTCGTACAATCACGGATCACAGCTTTGGTACATTTCATACAATTAAGGATTGTGGATTTGAAGCAGACTAAACAATGGGGCCAAATTAAATTTTGAGTTTCTCAGTGAAAGACACTCTGGCTGGTCTGAAAATACAATCAAACAGAATGAGAATACAGACGTAGTCTCTAACAGGATTGACGGGCATACTCACTCACAATATGGCATCTTTCTCTTTCTTTCTGCCTGATTCTATTACTCCCTCTGTCTCTCTCTCTCTCTGGTAATCACAGTTCAAGATTCAATGGATCTCCAGCTATAGTCTAATTCTACAGTTCTTCTATTATAAGGCCTGCATTGTGTCTCCTGGCGTAGACCAGTGTGAAAGACCAGAAGCAATAACATACAGTGGACGAGCACAATCACAGCTTTATTGGCAAGACACACAGAGACTGAGATAAATAAAGAAAGAAGAAAGCCAAGAAGAACCACGAAGAATGTAGGAACAAGACAAAAATGAGTGAATTGAAATACTTATTCAAGCAGGCTAGGGTGGAAAGACTTCTTCAGTGGGCCAGCGTTCATTAACTGTTAACGTTTGGAACAAGAAAATGAGAAGGCTTGTTAAGAAGCATGTAATAAAACACACTTAGAGAAGGGAATGCAGTCAGAGAGGCTGTTTAATAGAGGGAGAGAATTAAGGGAGACTGTTTGAAATAGCAAAAAAAGAAACAGAATGAGAGGAGGTCAGAGTAAAATTTATGCCTTCGAAGCATATGAGGGCACAAACGTGCATGTGACCAAGCTACAGTACACTGAATATTAGAGTATTCCAGGGTCAGGTATGTTTCTTTAGGTATACTTCATCTAGAAAACAGTATACAGTTCACCTATGATACTAATTCTTACATAATATAACAAATTTAGTGGCCACTCTACACCATAGATGTTGAATTTCAGTCATGATCAAGTCATCTGGGTCTCATATTCAGAAATCTAATCACTAATCCAGTTACATTTTTGGTCCAAATATGTCTCAGTTCCCTGTCTCACTTTCATCTTATCTTGTGTAGGTGTATAAGTGCAGACCCAGGGTTCGTCACCAGCCAATCGTTTTGCACGACCTTACATACATTACCGACTCACACAGTTTATAGTTGAAGAGAGTTGCTTTCAATTCACACGTCTGAAAAGAGAAGTGAATAGGGAAGCAAACTTGGATTTCAAATATCTATGGTTGAATACAAGGAAATACGATATTTCACGGAAATTTGGCAATAAAAGTAAGAAAAGAGAAAAGAGACTCATCCGGGTCAAGGAAGGACAGAGGGAGGAAACAAGAGACAGAAACTGACAGAAAGACAAAAGGGAGATTACACAGAGACATGGATTGAAACTGAAGAAGATGGAAAGAATAAGACAGGGGGAAAAAATTCAACAAAGTTACAGGAAGACAGAGAATAAAAAGTGAAATATTGAATGAAACAATAAGAGACATCGGACAGCCTTCTTCCAGTAAGTGAAAGACTTCAAACTCCAGTGGATAAGAGAGCTGCACTTTATGGGGCTATTCTCTCTGCATTAGCATTAGCTATAGCTCTCAGACTGACAACGTAGCGCTCTGTGCTCAAGGTCAGGAGGGGCACTCACTACCAAGGGCCATGACTGCAGACTCACTCATAGTCATAAACTCTATTCAACACACACTCGGGCATTCTTACACACTGGCAAAGCCCAGTCAAACACAGGCTGCATCTGCAAACATTTTAGGTAATAACAATAAGTTCAAAATCTGTTTAAATGTAAATTGAATAAATCTTTTTTTAACAGTTCTCCTCTGCACGTCTCTGTTTTTTGAAAGTAGTTGCAGACGTTCTTCTAGAGAACATGCCGCAGCTTTTTCTCAGTTATTGTTTCTCAGTTCATTCTGTTGATTTTAGGGCCAAACTATCCATTGCATGTCTACTCATTCTTCTTATCACTGAAGATATGGTTTATTCTAAAGCGCCTTAACATTTTGCACAGTGCCCTCCATAGAAACATGCTAACATGTGGGAGGATGCAGAAATATTTTTCCTTTAGCTGTTTTGCAAATAAAAAAGAGAAACACATTTTAAAGCACTTTGTCGACCCTAGCTACTGGACTTTGTGAGTGCAAACTATAGAATGTCAGCAGTGTGTTCACTTTAGACAATATCCATCAGAACTCTGTTTTTATTTAAAGATGACTTTCACACATACACTAAGGTGACTTAAATAGTAAAAGATTCAGTGAAACAGCATTATGACTAATCTATGGAGCAGCTAACATTTATGTAGCCAATTACTGCTCAAAATTATGGATTGCATATGAATGCTTGCTTCATTCATTCCAGGATTCTGTGGTGCATTCAAGTAGAAAAAAGTAAGCATGCTAAACACATGGCCACCATGACTGCTGTAGTGTGTCAGTGGCAGTCAAGTGCTGCATGGCTACTGGCTAATCGTCTTCCTGAACCTCATTAAGACATTATTTATGCAGGCAGCATCATCTGTGTTATCTATTAACCAGTGCTAATGAAGACACAAACTCATCTGTTGTGGGAAAAGTAAGAAAAACACTGAAAGGATGCTGTCCTGTCGTCCTGCGTGCTGCATGTAGAGAATGCTCTTGTTCAGGAAACTCAAACTCAAACTGTGTTGATGTTCCTGTAATGGCTACTTGACATCCCACTTAATGCTTATCAAAGAAATTTGATGGTGAAATATGATCTTGGATTTTCCTGGAGTCAGCTGATAACTTTTTGGACACCAAAGGTTTCTACGTAAAGCACACACACAGTGAGTAAGAGAGAGAAAAAACAAAGAGGGGAAAAGATAGCACTGAGGCAATCTGTGATGTGGTTTTTTGATAACCATAATCATAATCTGCCTAGGGCGATCCAATTCCTGAGACAGTTTATGGGGTAGGGAGGGCCATCAGAATTAGAATGAGATGAACATAAATGGCTATTTATCCCGTGTGTGTGTGTGTGTGTGTGTGTGCGTGTGTGCAAGCATGCAAGTGTATTCGTAATACCAAAAACTGTGCATTTGAGTGTGTGTAGAAAATCTTTCACCCTCAATGTGCATAAGTATACTTATTCATCTGGACTACGTGTCTGCACTTGAATGTGTTCTTAAATATGGTTCTGTAAGTGTATGTGTGTGTTAGAGAGTGACTGAGTCTTGAGAGAGTGGTAATTACCATTCAGCAGCAGCTAAAGTGACATGTTTGAGGAAGAGATAAGGGGACATAAATTGGCCTGGTATAAAATGGTGATATTTCCTCCACTGCTTTAGAAAAACCCATTTACTCTGCCTCTTTAGCATGTCAAGACCCCTGTCACTACCCTCTCATCCCCTCGGCCAGAAGAACTCATTCGCGCACACACACACACCCACGCATCCACGCACGCACACACGCACGCACGCACACACACACACACACACATGCCTTACGCAGTCAGCCGGCTCCTTGTGAAAAAGTGCTCATCTGCATTCTGCTATTAACTTGGAGAGACACAGTGAGAGAGAAAGAGACAGAAAGGGTGTGTGTAAATCAGTGTAATGGGGCCAGGACCTCAGTAGCTCTAAAAAGAGAGCAGACATGTGGAGGACAAGACATGATTTTTTTTCTTTCATGAAGAGAAGCAACGATACAGCACATCTGTCACTGCCAGCCACACAATTGGTCCTACAGTCACACAGATAGAGAAACATGAAAAGAAAAAAAGAAGAAATGTGATGGAGAAGAGTAACGGAGTGGACAGAGCTCAAATATGACAATGCTATTTTTTTTTTGTTAACATCTGTGCTAACAGTCAAGGTAATCTACAACTACACCCCAACACTCACAGAGACCTACTAACTTCACCATGAAGGAGGTAAAAACAGTATGGGTTCTTAAAGAAGGTGCTCACACGCCAGCTGCCTGGTTTAGGTCATAAGTCTCATTTGGGCGGCCAGTAAATTTGCGGGTTTGAAATTATGAAATCAAAGGCATTTAGAAAGTACAAAAACAGATGAAGTGTAGTTTTCATATATATTAGAGTTTTAGTAAATAACTGAAGATGCTCTATGTATGTGACACCTGGTGGCTTTGCAGCAAATTAAGTTAAAAAATGTGCAGCAGTTGGAGTTAATCTTTCTGATAAACACAAACACCTAATATAAAAATGTGTGTGTCATGTAGGTGCCTCTGTCCAGTGCCCTGGCTGACACTTTTCCAATTCTGAAGTTGTTCAAGTTCATCCAGAGTCAAATGCCACACTACCTGTTCCTGAGACTACTCTTGGATTAGCCAACTCACTTTCTACATCTGCTGCAACGACATGTGACACTAAACTGCAATGTATGCCAAGCTCCAGCGGTGACTGGAGACTCTAGGGTTTCTTTGCTAGAGACAGCCATTACCTTTTGATTTTCTGCACCAGAGCTGGATATGGTTGCTCATGTTCCTGTCACTTGCTGCCTCGAGGGTTCCAGCCGAAGATCTGGTGCTGCCTGATGTGTCCCGTGAGCCACTTCTTGAAGATCTTTGTGGATGGACCACCAACCCATCCTCCAGGACTACCTCTGGGTCTGAAATGTCTTTGCTGGCCTATTGTCAGGCCCGACCTTTTCCGCTGATCGTTCGTTGGTTCGTTCGTTGGTTTATTCGTTGGTTCGTTCGTTGGTTTGTTCCTTCCTTCCTTCCTTACCTCTGGGTCAAGCTCAGAGGAAGTAAACAGTCCTCATCTTTCCCCCTATCCTCTATAGCAGCTTCTCCAGGCTGTCTGACTTGCTGGCTGCTCTCCAGAGTAACATCTCTACTCCTCGTTGCCTTAAGGTTATTTGCATCTTTCCCCTTTTCCGACTATTTTGACTGTCTGGTGTTGACCTGCTCCTGTAATTACCTAACAGCCTGTCTTTGTTTGTATGTGTGTATTCATATTTTGTTGCCAAAGGCCTGAGCTACCTCTCATTTCTTTATAATATGCTTCCAAAGAGCCAGACTTCCTTACTTTTTTTCTATTAAAATGGCCTTGAGCTGTTGTCCTCCAGGTTATTAAAAATTTTTGTGATTCCAGGGCTGTTTAATGTTTATATTATTTCATTTATTTAGCCCTGTTCTTGGTTCTGAGTGTTCCTTCCTCTTGTGCCAATCTCTTGTGTCTGTGTTTTCCTGTTTAGTTTTTGCACTTCCTTCTTTATTTTGAGAGCTAATGTTCCCTATGCTTTGCCTTTAGTGTTGCTTCCTGTGTCTTGTCTTCTGTGATTTGGTTCACCTGTGTCTCGTTCTTTCTGGCTGTCCCCATCTCCCCGTTGTGCCTTCTTAGTGTGGAGTCGTTGGCTCCCCTTGTCTGTTCACCTTCTCCCAGTGTTTCCCAGCCCTAGTGTGTTATCTAAGTTTTAGGTTTAGTAAATTTTTAGTTTTCAGCCTCTTTTTTGTACTTTATGTTTTGCCTTTTGTACTTTTGCCATTGGCAAAAATAAACAGATCACCTTTTGTTAACGCTGCTTGAAGAGTGTACACTTGGATCCTCATCTCCAGAACACACTTGACAAAAAAAAGGCCAGCCAGTATCCCAATAAGAACTTTGAATTGTCCTTCAGGAAGCCTGGAGAACTATCAAAGAATTTACAAGAAAGCTTTGCTTAAGAGAGTTTAGATTGTGTTGAAGAATAAAGGTGATATATCAACTACTGACTTTCAAGTTCAATTGCATTGTACAAACTGTTATTCCTTTTCATAATGCATTTCCATGTATGTTTGCACATTTTTCAATTAATCATTGCATCTATTTCCCATTTTCCTAGCAAAATATAAAGAAATGGGGGTGGTTCAAAACTTTTGCACAGTACTATAGGTGTCAGAGAAAAACCTGAAATAATAATGGAAAATGTTTCTGAATGTAGGAGTGAGAAAGAATCCATTCATTTTGCAACCCTAGTCAATCCCAGTGTTTCTGTTGCTCACTGGAGGCAGTCTAGAAAAATCTTTTATCCTTGAACAAAGTTATAAAAGACAAAACCTTTCAACAGCGCCACACAGAGAAGATTGTGAATCATTTCCACGTGCCATGTGCTCCAGGTCGCAGGTTAGAGCCCTCGGTGCGTTACTTAGCAAATACGCTCACTCAAGCCACAGGGGAAGAGGTGAGAAGAAAGGAGAAGGAGAGGAAGAGGAGTGAAGAGGAGCAGAGAGGAGGTGAGGTCAGACCTCTCTTTAGCCTCACAGCTGTGGGTGAGATAAGCCTTTTTTCTCACAGGTAAATAAAAGCCACACCCCGTGTGTGTGCGTTTGTGTGTGTTAATGTGTCCAAACCTGATTCCCCTGGCTACCAGCTCCACACCGCTGACACAACCCCAGGCACAAACTCCACTTACCCTCCTTCGATTCATGCACCCTCCATCCCTTGTTTTATATTGTCCTCTTTTTATTGTGTGTGTGTGTGTGTGTGTGTGTGTGTGTGTGTGTGAGAGAGAGATGCATGGTTGAACATTGTGTGTCCATGGGAAAGGAAAAGCATAATGGGGGCTATCAAAATGTGCCCTTGTCTGGATAAAATGCACACATTTTTTTAAACTTTCTACTTTTCTTCTACCCATTTTTTGTCACTCTAATAATATATAATATTCTGCCAGCTCATATGCTACAGAATCAACTTCTTCATCTTCAATTCATTGTGCTTCTGATGGACTTCATCATGTGTCATTTGTTCTTTTTTCGTTTTTAATGTTTCCTTTCATTTACAAACTGGAATTTAGCATCTTTACCAATTTGTTGTTGTTTTTTTTTTTCTGTCAGCCTTTGTTTAGTTTGTTTTGCCTCTAGTTTTGACTTCTCCACATCTTCCTTTTTAAAGTTATTTTTAGCTTATCCGACCAAGAACCAATGAGCTCACGCCAAGGTGAGGCTTCTCTCGTTCACCTGCCCATCTGTCTGTCTGTTCACAATTCACATGAATCACTAATACTCCTTCTGTAGTAGTAGGAATTTTATCAAATTTACACAGAATAATCATCTAATGGGTCTTCACCTGCATTGTCGGTAATCAAGGTCAAGGTCGTTTTTATGGGCACTTTTCCATTTTCACATGAATGTCAACTCCTGCTAGAATATTAGCCAGATTCTAGTGAAACTTGCACACAATGATGATCTGAATGGATCTTTACCCAAACTGTGCTTGAGGCCAAGATTACATTTGCTGTTCTTAGTGTATTTGAATTCTGTTTGGTTTCTGCAATACAGCCAACAAATGACAATAAAACCTAAATTTTCTCTCTGTACGTCACACATTACAATAACATTCTGGTTACTCACCCTCTCTCCTTATTTTTCTATCTTACTCTATCCCTCTCCTTTATCTATCCATGGAAAACCAAACTGATTTCTTGTTTTGTCGTAAACTTGTATGAATTTAGCCTCACACATTTCAGAAACTCATATGTAGACAAACACCCTCCATGTAAGAGTTGGTTCTCCAATTGTAAGGTGTAAAAGGATCATGTTGTCTTCGAGCCACAGGTGTTAGTTCTGATACAGTCCCTGCACAGAACCAATTCACAGTCTGGAAAAACACTTAATGTACAGTGCATTTACAGATTCACAGTCATACAAAACCTCCACCACTCTGTCAGGAAGTCCAAAGCACACAGAAAGACTTGTACACAAACTACTCAAACAACTCTTTTTGCATATATCAGAAAAAATAATTACAACCACAAATATAATCATCCAGAAAGAAAAATATACACAGTAACAAATACGCTTCACTTCTTCTCCACTTTAAGGCATGTAGGTCAGTCAGCAAAATTTCAAGAGCTCTGAAAATTTCCACAAGTTCTCAAAATCCATCAGACACAGTGAAACTGGCTATTGTGTGGACTGCCTCAGGAAATTAAGGAAGAGTTACCTCTGCTGCTCCGGATAAGATCGTTAGGGTTACCGGCCTCAGGCGCTGCAGATTAACCGGACTTCAGATAAGAATCCACATTAATGCTTCTAAGAGTTCAAGTTAAAAATTTAAGAAAACTCATCAGCATGACAACTATAATATTGCGGCCCGATGGTCCTGCAGGACCATTGGATCATAGAGTGAAGTTTAACTGTAATTGTCCAGTTTTGATTTCAGAGCTTTGGGTCTCGAAATGTATATTATATAAACTGTATTAGCATTCATTCAGTTTGATTCATTAAATCTTATACACTGGTATACTCAAAGATAAATATCCATTTAGATGAAAGAGCAGTTCCAAAGAAAGTGGAAAAGCAATCAGAAAGTGGAGTTAAAATAAGCTGGTATTAAGTAGGTAATCAGTATTCTGCAATGAACTACATCTTCAAAGTAACCTTCCCAAACCTGATTGAGTCAAATGAACAATAAGTGTATCTGACAATGACAATGATATTATTCACTTGATGTTGGTAAACAAGCAGGTCTGGTGGATTAAGACACCAGCCAGTATGCTCCTCTGCAGTGACAACAGAAAAGCCATGTACCAATTGAAACTGAAGAGGTTTTCCTCCATAAGCACAGCCTGTATAATTATTTCAAACACGAGGAAAACCAAATCACTTTACAACGCGGATTTACATATGATTAGCGTCATACAAAGACAGGATTACTACAAGTAGTCGAGAAGCAGCCTTTTCCCTCTCCCTGCCTCGTTCTCCTTGTCTTGATTTCAAAGAGCCTTGACAGGAGTTAACACTGCTCTCATACTCACTCTTATGAAAAAGGTACAACTGTAGTGACAGAAGTTGACAGCATGCACCTTTCTACTCAAGCAGACACGATAATGATGACAATAGAAGTATAACAAAAAAAAAAAATCACAGTTTAAATAGGGAACTTTACACTGATAATTTTTTTATCCTCCTTTTCCCATCCTTTTTCATTTCTGGCACCAGCTAGGGTTGCACATTATGCACCTGTTTTTATACTGAGCGATTACTAGACATACAGGATATTAACTATACAATAAAAATAATTATTATTTATTAAGTGAAAGATGAATGCATAGAAAGGACAAAGTTAACACCAATATGTAAACTTAGTTGAAAATAAATCACTGCTTTCCCCAGGTGTTTAAATCATTTTCTGTAATTTGGAAGCATTATGATGTTACACAGATTACAAAATGAATTATTTAAAAGAGTATTGATTATTTAATGGCATTTTTAGTAGACGGCATTCTGAGTTCATTTTATACAGCGAGGATAAAAGAGGACAAACTGCCATTTGGTGCTCTGTGAACACAAAAAGACACCTTGCCACTCTAAATTATCATTGATTACCCAAAATGATACAGAGGAAATTATTGACTGCATAAAAGTGTCACTGCAGAACATGTATCATTGCCCATTATTCACATATTATCCATTGATTTGCAGTATTGTATTCAGTTTATTTAACTTGGCAGGGTGTAGAGATGAATGCAGCAGCAGTAAAGGCAGTTGCCTTAAAGAGAATTGCAGGTTTCATTTTCATTTGAAAAATCAGGGTGAAAAAAATCCCCCTGAAATAATGCTTTTCAGCTATCTGCTCTTTTATTTTTGTTTCTTAACATTATTTGTTTTATTTAATTTTAATCAGTTTAATCTGAGTCACAAATTGTATCTGCCATGTAATATCTGTTTTAAATACAATCAGTTAAGATAGTTTAACTTATTTTTATTTCTATTTTTATTGTTATTATCATCATTAATACAAAATGTTAAACCATCTGGCTTCACCTGCTCTGTGTGTTGTACTGTAGGCTTAACTGTCATCTGAATTAATCAATTTAGATCCTGACGTGGATCGTTTGGTATTTGGGTGAACGGCTGACTTTCTCTCTCTGTGTGTCTGTCTCTCTCACATACACAGAATCACAAAAAAGTAGGCCACATCTAGATGAAACAACAGGTTTTACCAATAGTTTCAGTCCCTCTTAGTCCGAAACAGTAGCCCCCGGTACTAGTGGTGGGCGGATTGCTCCAAATATCAATAGTATGAATAGTATCAATAGTATCACGATAATAGCATACCTGTGCAAACACCGCTCCTCTCATGCAGGCACTCTTTGTTGCACCCCCTCCTCCCTGCACTGCTGTAATTAGTTGTCTGTGGTCACATGACTCAGCGACACTGAGCAGTCAGGTCGGCTACAGTGAGTGAGAAAGTGGACCATCGTGCAGAGGTATTTTACAGCTGGAAATGAAAACAGTGCAAGCGGAGTGATGATTATGGGAAGGAAATTCTCTACTAACCAGGTAGTTCATATAGTGGTGAAAGCTATGTTTTGGGCATCACTCATGTCAGTGTAACTGGTCATCCTAGCTGTTACTTCAGCAAACTGGTTTCCTATAGACTATATTCAGACAGTCAAATAATATATTAAAAAAACTGTGTTGAATTTTTTTTATTGAAACTTAAAAATATACTGCAAACATGAACTATGCAAAATGTTTGACTATAACAGCCCTTTGTGCTGGCTGTCAGATTTATTGCCAGCAATACGGACCAAGCTCTTGCTGCGACTGTAGAGGAACTGAACGGCCGACAGCAGCAGGCCAGACACCTCATACTCCCACAGCACCTCCCACAGGATATCCCAAGGGACGCAAAATACACGTAGACTAGATGGGCAAGCTCCCACCCACAATCAAATATCCTCGAGTGGATAAAGAGCTGGTCCAACGTTACACAACTAGGACAAAAACCGCATTGTTCCTCTTCAATCTGAGGTAAATGAGGGTAAGGTCACTGAGGCAGTTAAACAACTCCTTGCTCGCAGGACCCCTGGGTTGGATGAGATTTGCCCTGAGTTCCTGAAGGTTCTGGATGTTGTAGGGCTGTCTTGCTTGACACGCCTCTGCAACATTGCGTGGAGATCTGGGGCGGTGCCACTGCAGGGTGCGCTCCAACTATCGGGGGATCACACTCTTTGCTTGATGGCTCCTTCACCTCCGGTGACCACCATATGGTTCGGGGATTACCACCACGACAGGCACCAGCCACCTTGCAGCCACAGCAGCCTCAACAATGGAGGCGCAGAACATCGGCCATTCGGACTCAATGTCCTCAGCCTCCCCCAGAATGTTGTTGAAGTTCTGCTGGAGGTGGGAGTTGAAGAGCTTGTACTGGGGCCGCTGCAAGGCATTCCCAGCGTATTATCACTATATGTTTAGATGCACCAGGTCTGTCCAGCATTGTCCCCCACTCTGGGCTGTGTGAGAGCTTCTGTCTGAGCTTTCTTCCTGTTAACAGGGAGTTTTGTCCTGGAGTCCTGGTTGTTGTTCGTCCCATTTGGTTCTTGTGGTTGCACTGTTGTGAAGAAAAGTGTCTACACACATTCCTATGATTAGTATAAATGCAATATATGTGGTCAGCATTATGGATTTATATTTTGAGTAGACTTGGTATTTTGTGTCACCAGGATGAGATTATTTAATGGTTCTTTGTGTGATCAAAACTGTCCTCCCTTCTAGATGATTTTCTGTAAATTCTTCATCTTGGATGTGAGTCAAGTAACTCTGTGACAGAATACCCTTACAACAGTACTGAGCTAATGAGCTCAAATTAAAATGCCAAGTATACAAAAATGCCTCTGCTCACAAACTAACAGAAGATTGGAGACAGAAAAAAAACTGAAGAAATAACCTTAGGAAGAGAAGAAATATAGTCATAAAAAAAGACCATAAACTAGAAAAAGGATTGAGTTGGTGACAGATGAACTCATGGACAGGTAGGCATATTTACATACACAGCAGTACATAGTGACAGACAGAGAATCCACTCATTGAGAGACAGTAGTGATAGACAGAGAGGAAGGCAGGAAGTTAATGAGTAGATTGTGGGCCAATAACATAACCAGTCACCCACAACAACGCACTGCCCGTACTCCATACCTGCCTGCCTTGCTGCACTGCATTCTGGGAGTGGAAGGGCAGAGCGGAGCGACGATGGGATTTGAAAGGCGTTCTGCTTGGGCGGTTCACTGATTTGCATTCAACAGTGGAGACACACAAACACATACACCAGCAAACTTAGTCCCGAAGCGCATGCACATTGAAAAAATGTTTGTAAGCAAGCACACACATGCAATCATGTATGAGGACATGAGCTTGAATGTTGCAGACTAATTATTAACCCACTCATATTCAAGTAGTCTAAATGTGTGTGTGTGTGTGTGTGTGTGTGTGTGTGTGTGTGTGTGTGTGTGTGTGCGTGTGTGCGTGTGTATGTGTGTGTGTGTGTGTGCGCGTGTGTGTGTGTGTGGGATAGAGAGAGTGGGGAGATGATTGTAGAGGAAGGGGGAAGAAG
>VUQK01010237.1:0-10598 GCA_015106715.1 Bujurquina vittata | reverse complement strand
AACTTGTATCTGAACAAAATATAAAAAAAAAAAAAAAAAAATAATAATAATAATACACTTATGAAGGTTGACAATAATTAGTTTGTCCACCAGAGGGCACTCTGCAGCATCAATGGCAGCAACCACAACCAGCGGATCCGATGCGAGTCGACATCAGTCGACAATAAAACAAGATTTCTTTTTTTAAACTGTTACCATCTTAATAAAAACAGATGCTAATGTTTTGTGTGTCTTAAATAAAGAAACATTTTTTTAACTCACTAAATATAAGATTGAGTTTAAAAAATCCTATATTGGTCAGGCTCTGCTAGTCACCCTTACGCATAAAGTGGTGAAATCATCCCGGCAGTGTCCCCAACACTGTCTCAGCATCCAAACCATCAAAACAATAACACGAACAAGAGAAATTAAATGAGGAGTCAATTAAATTAGAACCAATATACATGTCTGGCAAGCTATCACAAGGAATGAGACTACTTGTGTATTGTTGTGTAGCTATGTCTCGTTAATAGAAAGGATTAATCTGTCTTAGTGGATGGATATGATGCAGTTTGAGGGCTGCCAACCCCAAGTGGTGTTCAGCCATTTCATTAATGCTATGCATGCCAAACCACATTGTTATTAAACCCAGAGGTACATGCACCTCCGCAGGATGATCAGTCACTGGGAACCTGCCAAAGAAGTCAAATGGTGGGAGCGCAGCATGTGTTCCAGCCTGTTCTCCGAGCAGTGCAATTTTATTACCGCAGTCAAAGTCTCTTTATTGTCACTGCCACATATGTGTAGGACAAACTGAGGATTGGAACCGTGTTACTCTCAGACCTGAATACTATATTATTATATAGTTGCTTGTTTTGAACACTGTAGAATCCAAAATGTAATAATACTCTTTTTTTTATTACTTGAGATAAATCTAGAACCGGACAGGACTGTGTGTTTATATATTATTCCAAAATTCATAAAGTCAAATATTTGCAGACCAACATCCTAAAACTGTGGGGAAGCAAAGATCATCCGAAGGCGATAAAGCCTTTCTGAAACTTCACAGGACCGCTGCAAGTGTGAAACTACCAGCACTCTTCAGTGAGCCGTCCATCCAGCTAATCTCAGTAACTGAGCAATTCTTTTCTCAAGCTTCTTGATCAAAGAGGTGACAGGGGACTTATCCTCACAGAGCTTCAGAAGTCCTTTGCAGGGATGGAGCCATTCGAAAGGACAACTATTTGAACAGAATGCCATCAATCCCCCCCTCTTGTCACCTAGAGCAGCTGGAATGAAGCCACCCTGCTCAGAAGGCACATTTAAGCTGGCTCAGAGTTTGCTGAACTCCTTTTAAGGATCACTGAGAGCATAAGGAAAAAGATTCTGTGATCTGCAAGTTGAAAACTGGACGGTTTTGGAGGAACTTGAAGTAAACGCCGAGCACTGCTGTCGCCTGTGGCCACGATCACATGGTGGTAGCATCATGCTAACGGGGGAGATTCTCAGCAGCAGGAAAAAGACATTTATCAGAATTTAAAAGTGGGTAGGGGCCCGAATAATGAGAAAAATGCTCTGGAGAACATGCAAAGAAAGCCACAGAGCCAAGTTCACAATAGAATTACTTCAACTGACTGTTACTGAGTGGCAAAACAGATCCAGGTCGTAGAAACGTCAGTATTTCCTTTGGAAGCTCAGAATTTTCTTCAGTACAAAATACTGAAAAGATAAAATATTTTAATATGTTCATTAAAGAAAAAAACTGTTTTTGCTTAATACTAATCAATTCACTTATAGCACCAAATCACAGCAAACAGTTTTCTTAAAGCACTTCATATTGTAAGGTAAAGGCCCGACAATGAAAACCTCAGATGGCCCCCTACGAGCAAGTACTTGGCAACAGTGGGAAGGAAAAACTCCCTTTTAACAGTTTCTTTATGCTAGCCCTCAGAATAACGAGTGTTTCAGTTACAACAGAGCAGTTTATTTATGTACAGCTCCTGTTATTTAGTCCAATTAGATACTAAAGGCAGCATCACAATGACACAATGATTAGGTATTCATCACTTTCATGTTCACAATGTTTACGCTATGTTTATGTTTTAAAGAAAAAAACACATTACTTTTTTTCCAGCTATGTTGGCCTAAGTTTGCAATTTCACATTTGCTTGCTTCCCCCTCTCTGCACTGAAGGGCCGCTACTGTACGTGTCCCTTACAGTGGAATCTCAGCGCTTACAGCATCCTCCTGCATACCAAATGAGATGCATGTTGGTCTGTCAGTACATGTTAGGGCTGCATGACGAGAAAACACACAGAGACAGTAGTGGCACTGGGGCATTTTGCATGCGTTCAGTCATGTATGATCCTATT
This sequence comes from Bujurquina vittata, assembly GCA_015106715.1. NCBI lineage: Eukaryota > Metazoa > Chordata > Actinopteri > Cichliformes > Cichlidae > Bujurquina > Bujurquina vittata. The sequence continues at coordinate 8,247 of VUQK01010237.1, read as the reverse complement.
ATACTCAGTGTGCTTGCGAGGGGAAACAGAGCACTTGAAGGACATCAAGAAAAAGCTGCTGTTTTATTTGACAAACAGTGCCCAACAACTAAAATATACACTGTAACAAGCATGCAAGCATTTTTCCTGACATGCACGGAAATATATTCAGCTCAAAGATGCATTTTCCTAAACACACTGCTGAACCGGAGAAATGTTCCTCAGACATGCATGAGAACACATATGGAAACTTTAATATGCCTACGCCTATGAAAACCTAGTTGACCCATAAAAAAGGGCTGCACTGAGACCAGGGTATGCAGAGAGATCTATGCTAAAGCTGCCATCCTCTCTTCTAATCATAAATTAGCCACCGGGTTAGGAGTTTGAACTTCCAGTGACCTCATACCCCCCCGTCTCTCATTTAGAGGCATCTGACGTGAGAACATGGTTATGTAATTTCAAAATGCATAACAAGAAAATTAGTTATAACTGTGCTATAGTTAGTTATAGTTAAGTTTTGTTTAAGACAAAGCACTTAAGCCAAACTGCACACTTTAATTGCTAATCTTAATTTAAGCATGGCATTACTTTTAAAGTAACTTTATTACTTCTAGCAGTCAAGTTCAGCAATCAGCTGATGGCTCAGCTGATTCCTTCTGTGCATCCCATTGGTAAATGGTGCATGCTGCTCACAGCACGCCGCTTCAGCCTGCAGATGCTTCTCAAACCCACCTCCACCCCACGGGGACATCCCAGAACACAAAGTACTAAATATAATCTAACATTTTTCTTCAGACTCAGTCACTTTAAAGGAATTTCAGCAGTTTCTGGTTTCACTTATGTAGTTAAACTGAGTAAACAGAGTGATCCTTTAAATCATAGGGTCCCACAGACAGTTCCATTCTCTAGTATCTCAAACTATATTTGCCCGAGATGAATTTATGGTCTTTGTGTTACGAAGCTGACGCATGGCAAAATGGACATTGTGGCACCGTAAATAAGAACTAATTATAATCCTCCAGTGTGAGGTTATTTTAAGCAAATGCTTTTCCACCAACAAAACGATACAACTCAAAAACACATTAAACATTAAAAACTACAAATGAACTCCTGCTCATGAGTATTAATCAGGTCAGATGTGCCAGTGACATGGTAATAGATGATTTTAGGCTGGATTGGTGGCAGAATATTGAAGGATAACTGACAGCAACATCATTGTCAGATGAAATTATTTAAGGAATAAAACAAAGTGACAGTTTGAATCGGAGGGACTGACTCAGGATTAATGACCTACATGTCTCCTGCACACAGCGGGTCATAGTTATAGGTTACCCATTTGATGTATTTAAAGGTGTGTGTGTGTGTGTGTTTAGCGGCAGCATAGTGGGACACCAACAAAAGCTGCTGTTCTGAGACGTCTATTCTCAGCGCAAAGTCTAAGACCTAGTTTCTTCAAAAATACTAACAGTTCTCTTTGCACTGCCAACTCGATGAACCTCTGATTTGTTTACCGTGTGTGCTACGCACTCCATCCCACTCTCAATCAGAATATCACAGAACAAGAATTTAGAGTTTAGAAAATACCAAACTTTGTGCGTGCATTGGTTGTCGAGACTCGGCGCCTTCTCTGAGGATAAAAACAAAGTGAAGTAATCAAGGCTGTTTCAGTTTTCCATGCAAGAACCGTTGTTAGTACCATTTATTCTTCATGATCACTCCATTTGTCACGTTTTTTGTGATCTTTGCAGCTTTTCATCATCTCAATTGTTTCTGACTGTGGATTATTGTGTGGATCAGCCCCATTGTAACCATTTTATTCAACACACAATAATGGCCAAAGTTCTAAAGTAACTTTATAATGAAAATCACATCTTGCAGCGCAGCTTTGCGTTGTCTTTAGTCTGCTCTTTGGGAAGTGGATGCAGCTCAGCTGGACTGAGATCAGATGCTTGAATAAGCCAGACTAAGAGATTCAACCTTTCCACTCTGAAGAGCTCTACGGCTGCCTTTTCCTATTTGTTTGACGCTCTTGTCCTGAATGATAACCAATAAATCTATTTGCCTGAGTATTGGCAATGAAAAGCTTCGATATAACGCAGAAGAACTGTTTAACAGATGAGGCGTTTTACTGTGGGTCCTGTTTTCGCCACACTTTCCTCTCTGGATAAATAATAATAACTTTATCGGTATGGCGCTTTTCAAAACACAGGAAGAAGTGAGCAAGCTTCCTCTTGCAGCCACTAAAGCCCGACTGAAGTCTTTTACTGACGAGGAAACATTTTCACACGTATCCTGAAGAGCAATCACGAGCTTTGCCCTCCTTCATGACATTTCTTACAGTGGACCATACTGCTGATGCTGGCAAACAAACTAATATCTCCTGGATGAACAATATACATCAGTCTAAATATCAGCCCTTAACCTGCAGTCATACAACGCAAGAGTCAAGACACAAATTATTTAGAAGCCGACTGTCAACATACTTTAGACGCCAGATTTAAAGTGCTGTGCTTCACACATAATTCTTCCTGCATTGATGCAGCTCAACACAAATTAAAGCTTAACTCAGCAACATAAAATAGATTTTAAAATGTTCTGTCATGCTTACAGTCAGAAAATAATATTCACTTTTCTGGTTATATATTTTTAGCTTCTTTCCAAGAACGATATTGGTTTAATTTAATATAAAGTTCAGAGTGATTCAATGTAAATATGAGTCTCTGGTGTGAGAGCTGTGAGACATCCATGATCTACTAATCTCCTCCAGCCGGGAACATTCAGGTCCAGGTCAGACATTTAGTGCTTCATTCATTTTCAGAAAGATTAATCCAGCTCGGGGACATAATTCAGCGGTCACATCGCTCGTTTTCTTAATAAAAGTTAATGCATGATTTGTATGTGTTATGAAAAAAGGCAGAGTCTTTGTTGGAGGTGATTTTCTACCTGGTCAAAATCAAAGAGCAACCTCTGGAGATAAATGAAGCCGACTCAGAAGAGCAAAAATCTGCAGCTCCTCTCGGTGCCACTTAAGGCTGACGCCAAAACTAATGGATGATGTCACAGTGGCTGCAGCCGCGTCCCGGCTAAAATACAGTTTGGAGATGCTGGGGAATCAAAAATCTTCCTCTGAAAGCACCTTGTTATTTTCCTATTCACAAAATGTTTCAGCAAAATGGAAGACAAAATGAGAAAAGCCTCTGCAGAGCCCGCTTTCATTCCCATCTTCTCTTCAACAGATTATAGAGGCTATGGGAGTGTGGCTCGTCCCAAGCTTTGGCACCGTCTGTTCCTGAGGAGGTAATTGATACCAATACTAAAACCTCTAATCCAGTTGATTGGACTGAACATCTGTTGAGGGTGTATATAAGTATGCTCGTGTATGTGTGTTTGAGAACTGGGCAGTGCTGAGGCAGAAATGTGAACGCGATGGAAAGAACCTCTCGTTCTCTATTAAAGTGGTGTGGATGACACATGAAGAGGAGAGATACGGACAGGACGAGCAGTCAGAAATAAGGGATGCAGAGAAAACCTTTTCATCAGTTCATCTGGTTTATTTGCAGAAAAGGTTTTACTTGCATTATTGGACTGATATTAATCTTTATTTTATGGAATTCATGGTTTACTGTACGTTAATGGGGAAAATAATGGACAGTCCCTCATATATCTGCTTTAGTATCTGTATTCTTGGGGCTGTGATGACTTACCAGCATGTTTATGCTCCTAGTTAGGACGAGGAGACAGATGATTAAGAGGAAGAGCACTAGATGTCAGTGGAAAGGACGGAATAGCAAAAGCAGGAAGAAGTATATAGCATCATAAAAAGAAGACGTGAATTATGAGGTGGAAATTAAAGCTCGGGAAAAACTTGGAGTCTTTCATTTGTGCTGGAAAACAGAGTAACAGGAATATAGATGAATCAAGAAACTGGATTTGTGAGACCCATTCATGCTGGATATTAACATGTAATTTATTTCTGGGGAGTTTGGACATTAATCAGAGTTTTTTCAGGTACCTGAGCTTTCGTTGCCCAGCTTCTGTTTTGTTTTTGCGATCTAAATGACACTTTCAACGATCAAAAACCTGCTGAGGTGAAAATTAAGTAACAGCCTTAAAGTTAATGAGTTACTCATCAGTCCTTCCCTTACCCCTAATCCAGGACTACCATAAGGTAGATGATAATTATTCTATAAAGAACCAGCTGGAAGCTACTATAATCAACAGCTAACTGTTAACAAAACTAACTACTCACTCGTCACCGATCACTCCAACATTAATTACCAACATTAATAGTAAAGCATAATTTTAGGTAATTACTCATTATTTCCTCATCACTTTTGAAATGATTTCTTTGTCCGTCAGTTAACGGGAAGCACAGACGTAGACGCGCGTTTTGATTTCCTTTTGTGTTGAACTATTAATTTGGATCATTGAACAGCTCATATTTCTGGGCCGGTGGATCGGGTGATGCTGATTTCTCAGAATACATGTACATAAAGATGTTATCTCATCTGATAGAAAGAGCGGCTTCAGCTATTAGTTATAATCCATCTGGTAATAAGTCATAATGATTCTTTAAGAAAATATGAATGCAATCATTAAGATAAGTGCGCTAAACCTCAGTGTACGGGCGGAGATACACAAAACGAGTAAGTGGATAAGGAGCAGATTTAGGGGGATATGAGACTTCCCATGTTTTTGACCTTTCTGAGCCTTCAGCTTATCACTTTTATGATAAGCATTCTGTGAATCAAAGCTATTTGGGATTTCCGATAAGGCAAATCCAGATTTGAGCAAAGCTGATAAGTAACTGTACATTGAGAGTTTGAGCTTAAAACAGGGTGAGTATTGTAGGCCTGATGAAACGTTTGGAAACTTCATAGAGACTCACACGAGGCCGGCTCACTGTAACACACTTCGGCTGGGATTTGGACATTTATTTGGGCAACGGGAGGGTGAAGCCTCAGCTTCGTCCTCATGAGTAATGTTTAAAGAACCAACAATTTATCATTATTATTAGACTCTGTTATTGTTCATAGTTTCAGTCCAGTTCACAGTGATCTCTATCACTAAGAACTGGATCTGGTGTGCTGTAAGTACACACCAGTTATGGACAAAAGGAGAAGTAGTTTTTGATGTGTTTTTCTTTTAGCAAATTTACTAGCGACAGCCAATCACTGTGGCCACAGCGCCACCTGCTGGTGGAAGGAAGCAGCCGGGGAGCGCGAGCAGCGTGATCAAACCCTCCTGGTCTTTATTAAATAAGCTGAAACCACCGATAGCTGACACCTAAGCAAGCTGAGCAAGTGTTCTTATATTATTTTAACTTGTTACAACGACATTTTCTCTCAATGTACACAGAAGTCTTTTGGCCACGTGAAGGTTAGAGGATGCGGTTTAGATCTGACCTCCTGGAAACGCTGGTGTTGTGAAAAAAACTAATCTCTCATTAATGCCATCGAGTCATTCTGAGCCAGAAACAACATTCCTGTCACAAAGTAGAAGCTGTAATCAGTTTTCGGTTACACATCCTTCACGTATCCATCTAAAAACTCTCACTGTGACATTAATCAGGTCTTTTTCAAGTGTGATCCGGCCAAGAGGGCAGCAGAAATGGCAATAAATATAGCATCACATAAAAATATTGTAAGTGGCCAAAAAGACAGATTATAATGCAGAGGCATAAAAATACTGCAAAACAGGCCATTTCTTTATTTTGACTGCGGTCTTATTTACCAACACAGAAATGTACCAAATACAGAAACCTCAGAAATCACTTTTGCCAGACGATCACGTGTTGGCACAACACTGAGAATGAGGCTTAAATGTTTGTACTGAAATCTGTGGAGATGTTGGCATTGAAAACTGGAGACTGTGAACCTGAGACCGCTGAACCGCGATGACGAGCCACCTCGAGGAGAGCTGAACTTCTACTGAAGCCTTCTGCTCCTGCTGGATCAACGAATACACACTTCTGAACGGTGGCCGGACTACAACACAATCTCAGTCACTGCGGCACGCAGTGGACCCACTGGATTCAGACCATTTATTTCATGTCGGTGGATGAATCTGAGCAGCAGCTAAAAGAAATCTAGGTGAACCCTAAAGAATCTAACACAGGCAGTTAACTGAGATCAGGATTAAAACCAAACCCAAACAGAACAGGGAGGGAGATTTATTTTTGCTTTGTGGTTTCTTGCTCAATTTTGGGATCTGGGTGCATAAATCAACGTGTGCTAGAAGACTGTATGCATATTTCTGTGTCTGCAGCTGAAAGCTCACACTACTCTGTGGTCGGTATTTTAGGGCTTCTAGTTATACACCGCTCTTGTGAACCCGGCCTCTGGTCCTATAGGTATCTGTAAATATGTGCAGGGCTACACATGCAAATAAAGAACAAAGACAAAAGCTTTCCAATAAGAATTTATTTCCTGTGTACTCTGATCCACGCTCTGTGCCAACGAGCTCCTCTGTTGTCTAAAAACAATTAAATGCACATCGCTGAGTCATACAGTACCATTGCAATGGATGACATGTCTCTTTATTTCCATGAACACACTCTTTGGAGGCAATTTAGTGCATATGACTCAGTTCTACAAATAACATCCCACTAACATAAATGCTTTTTAAGGCATCAAATGTGAATTAATCCAGTTCAAAGGCGCCTGTTTAAACATGATTTCTGCCTGGAAAAAAAAATTCCTGAGTTTTCTTCTGTGGCTGCAGTTGGTTTATCAGCACAATATTGGAGTTAGTGGTCACTTAAAGGGGCATACAGCACTCCTCTTTACTCCATCCTGTTTAAAAGCTTCACTTTCTGGGTTACCAGGGTGGATTCTTCCCTCTATATGTGACAAGACCAGTGGATATCCAACATGCATCTTATCACCATTAAACATGTTTATATATAAACATAATCACCCACAGTTACACAGGCTGCTTGCACAAATCTATGGTTACTATTTGAGTCATAAAAGTCAAGGCCACACTGTAACCTGCATGCACTTTCAAATGGCACCTAATCTCTTCTTTCTATCATATGTTAAGTATGTACAATTGTTAATGCCACTCGTGCTCACTTCAGTGTGATACCGGCCTCACCTCTCACACCAACACACACACAGTTAAATCATGAAGAAGCACAGATCGATCAATCAATCATTTAGTACACAGACCTGTTCATCCCTCTGCTGAACATCACTGACGGTGCAATATCAAAACAAACTGCTGAACATCCAATAGCCAAACAAGGAAAACATCCCAATGCGCTGGTCCCCCCGTGCTCGATATCATACCAAACTTTCATGCACGGTTGCACAACTTCACAGGAACTTTCACAATGCTCGACCAAGGCAAATATCTCCTCCAGGTTTGAGTGCTGCAGAGGCCATTAAAGGGACAATCTCTTTCATAAACAGACTGCTGGGTCATGCAAAAATTAGTTTCAGTTTTCTGGACAGAAATGTTGGCAGTACAGAAAAAGCCGATGCTCTTCTACAGCAATGGTAACTGGAGCAAAAATAGCCTAAATCCTTGCTGCTGAGTCAGCAACTACAACACTGAGCTTTATCACCTGTTTACACAGACTTTAGTTGACTCCTAATACATAGACATGGTAATAAAAATATTAAAATCATTAAAACTGAAATGTTCCCGTGGGAGTATAACCAGTGGTGCACTTACAACAGTGTGTGAGAGGAAAGTGAAAAATTCGGCTAATGCAATGGAGGTCTGTAGTTATGGTTTGGGCAGAGGCTGGCAAAGAGCCTGTGGATTGGAAGACGTACAGCGAGGGTGAGAAAACAAACAGAACTATTAAAGGGGGCCAGGGTTTGAAGCAATACATTTTCTGTTATGCATTCAGTTATGCCGTGGTAGACATGCTGCTTTTGCTCTGAAAAAATGCTAATATTCTAACAGGTATGTTTTCGCATCATCTCAGCCTCACCCCATGCTTTCAATCACCTGATAATTATGTGGTGCTCCTAAAAATGTCACCACATTATTTTGTTTTTTACATTGAAATATTTTTCATATGCGATTTGGGTTATCTTCATAGAAAACAAATGACCAGGTTATATTTTGTTTATATTTTGGCATATTAATTGGCCTGTATTAAGTTCTGTCCTGATGTCAACGGGAGAGAAATGGTGCCGAAGCGGAACCTTTGTTTGGTGCGTGTTGCGCTGGGTTGGTCTGGAGGCGACCCTCTCGTCTGCCTCAGACGCAATCTGGATGTGACAGCAGCGCTCGGATGATCATCACTCT